>CAXITT010000325.1:560801-572529 GCA_964033795.1 Lymnaea stagnalis
GCAGAGTACGGAGGCTTTTTCCAGCAGAGTACGGAGGCTTTTTCCAGCAGAGTACGGAGGCTTTTTCCAGCAGAGTACGGAGGCTTTTTCCAGCAGAGTACGGAGGCTTTTTCCAGCAGAGTACGGAGGCTTTTTCCAGCAGAGTATGGAGGCTTTTTCCAGCAGAGTACGGAGGCTTTTTCCAGCAGTGTATGGAGGCTTTTTCCAGCAGAGTACGGAGGCTTTTTCCAGCAGAGTACGGAGGCTTTTTCCAGCAGAGTACGGAGGCTTTTACCAGCAGTGTATGGAGGCTTTTTCCCGCAGAGTACGGAGGCTTTTTCCAGCAGAGTACGGAGGCTTTTTCCAGCAGTGTATGGAGGCTTTTTCCCGCAGGGTACATCTATATCTAGTTTATAGTTACAGTATCCATCCCACTAGACTCCATACCAAAGTTATGTTATCTACTAACTTCGTAAAGCTGCAATTTTTCTCCAGACACAACAATTCGCCAAGAGGACGGTGTTATCCACAAGACTGTGGGTGGCATGAGGGAAGCTACCAGGTGTAGTGCTGTACCCGGGGCATCCCTTACAAGTCTGTCCTTGTGGGGGGCTCTCATTTCTTCACTGATTTCCCCGGCTAACACCAGAACCCCCCCCCCCCCCCAGCACAAAAAAACCCAAAAAAAAAAAAACACAAAAAAACTCAGATATCACGAGATAAGCGATAAACTCGAACCTATGTCAGCAATGGTGTATGCATGACGTCAGCATTAGTGTATGCATGACGTCAGCATTAGTGTATGCATGACGTCAGCATTGGTGTATGCATGACGTCAGCATTGGTGTATGCATGACGTTGGCATTGGTGTATGCATGATGCCGGCAATGGTGTATGTATGACGTCAATATTGGTGTATGCATGATGCCAGCATTGATGTATGCATGATGTCAGCAATGGTGTATGCATGATGCTGGCAATGGTGTAAGCATGATGTCAGCAATGGTGTATGCATGATGTCAGCAATGGTGTATGCATGATGTCAGCAATGGTGTTTGCATGATGTCAGCATTGGTGTATGCATGATGTCAGTCTGATGTATGCATGATGCCAGCAATGGTGTATGCATGATGTCAGTCTGATGTATGCATGATGCCAGCAATGGTGTAAGCATGATGCCGGCAATGGTGTATGCATGATGCCGGCAATGGTGTAAGCATGATGTCAGCATTGGTGTATGCATGCTGTCAGCAATGGTGTATGCATGACGTCAGTATTGGTGTATGCATGATGTCAGCAATGGTGTTTGCATGATGTCAACATTGGTGTATGCATGATGTCAGTCTGATGTATGCATGATGCCAGCATTGGTGTATGCATGATGTCAGCATTGGTGTATTCATGATGTCAGCATTGGTGTATGCATGATGTCAGCAATGGTGTGTGCATGATGCCGGCATTGGTGTGTGCATGATGCAAGTTACCGAACACTTCAATCGGCGTCGAATCATGGTCAAAACGATGTTTTTCTGACTTAAAGATAGGGTCAACTCATTTCTGACAGATGACCCTTGAACTTTTAATAAAGCACACATCCGGATTGGTTACATGTGGGAATAATTTGCGTTTGATCAGTTGAACTTTGATGAAATTAGTTGCGACCGAGAAGTTTGTGGTCTGTGTTTAGTGTCACCCCTGTGATGGTGTCGCCCAGTGCGGCCCGCACCCCCTAGCTACGCCACTGTCTGTCAGAATATCAATCACAACAAAAAGTTAAACATCAACATCAATTTCAGATTTGATTAAACTTTTTATTTTTTTTTTAAAACCAGTTTTATAAACAGGATAAAATATGAGTGACATCATATGTTATCTTTATAACCACCAATCACAGCCGTCCACTTTTTCTAAGACCCAACCCCCACACAACCCCACTCCATAGCGCGTCTAACTTGGTGGAAGGTCTCTAGTATCAATCTTAATCCACTGTTCGTTATCTCGCTAATAGTTTATTACATCTTTATATTGACTGAGATGTCCTGTCTACGCTATCAGATAGTTGTATTACATCTTTATATTGACTGAGATGTCCTGTCTACGCTATCAGAAAGCTTTATTACATCTTTATATTGACTGAGATGTACTGTCTACGCTATCAGAAAGCTTTATTACATCTTTATATTGACTGAGATGTCCTGTCTACGCTATCAGAAAGCTTTATTACATCTTTATATTGACTGAGATGTCCTGTCTACGCTATCAGAAAGCTTTATTACATGTTTATATTGACTGAGATGTCCTGTCTACGCTATTAGAGAGCTTTATTACATCTTTATATTGACTGAGATGTCCTGTCTACGCTATTAGAAAGCTTTATTACATCTTTATATTGACTGAGATGTCCTGTCAACTCTATCAGATAGCTTTATTACATCTTTATAGTGACTGAGATGTTCTGCGTACGCTATCAGATATTTTTATTACATCTTTATATTGAATTAGTTGTCGTATCTACGCTATCAGATAGTTTTATTACATCTTTATATTGAATTAGTTGTCGTATCTACGCTATCAGATAGTTTTATTACATCTTTATATTGAATGATATGTCCTGTCTACGCTATCAGATATCTTTATTACATCTTTATATTGAATTAGTTGTCGGATCTACGCTATCAGATAGTTTTATTACATCTTTATATTGAATGATATGTCCTGTCTACGCTATCAGATATTTTTATTACATCTTTATATTGACTGAGATGTCCTGTCTACGCTATCAGATAGTTTTATTACATCTTTATATTGAATGATATGTCCTGTCTACGCTATGTATGAATAAGTAAATTGTTGAGTTGTTGTTTTTTTTTTTTTTAATAAAGGAGAAAAAAGAACTTTTATGATTAGATTACAGCTTATGATTTAAACTAGGTCGCAATCCATAAATGACGTCATGCGTGAAAAGTGGTTCAAGAATATTTTGACGAAGCGCCCTACATTTCAGGAGATTTTCTGCAAAAACGTTCTACATAGAACTGCATTACGTCATGCTGCAGATGTTCAGAATAAAATAAACAACAACATTGAAATCCCTTATAACCTCCCAAATGCAATTAAAACTCAACAGTCATTTAAAAAAGTAATAAGTAAAGAATAACTATAAAAATAAATGATTTATTTCGTATTCCTCATTAAGAACATTTAGGCGGACAACATTGGCACAATGAAACATTCCGACAACTCCTGCGACGCCACTGGTGCGCAGCTGTATCATCCCCGTGATGTCCCCTTGGGTTAGGGAGCCAGCTCATAATCCTAAAAAAAAAAAAGAATAATCCCAGGCCTTGTGGATTTCGTCCTGCGAAGTCTACACCATCGTCACCTTGCGGCGGACGGATGCCAACAACTGCAACAACATATGTTTCAAATTGAAACTCGGTTGTTGTTTGTTTGTTTTGGTTATGTTTGAACACATTTCATTTGTGTCTGGTGTTTAAAGGTGACCCAAGACCTGCCCTCGGAGAAGACAAAACAGTTACTATTTTGGGGTTCATATCTTCTTGTATTTAAAAAAACAAAACACCAACAACATCCGAAGCAAAACTGTCCAATATTTGTCAAGTCAACCCAGGCCATTAACTTGACGTCATAAAGCCAATAGTTTATGTCACGGGAAACCACGTGGTGGCCAGCGGCTTGAGAAGCCGGACAACTTAACTGTTTCCGCCTGCAGTGAAATTTCAGGGAATGAAATATTTTTTTTAAAAAACGGGGTGACCGAACACAGTAGCCATTTTGTGTGCAGTCATCTCTGATATTATGAACATTGAGGATTCGAAACCAAACCAAGAAACGAATAATGATTTTTTTTTTAAAAATCATTTAAATATTATCTGATAATAAAAACAGATTGCTTGGGACAAAGTTGTTTTGTTTATGTTGTTGTTATATTTAAATTAAATTTCATTGACTCGAAAAGCGTACACAATTCTTGGACTGGGTTTAAAAATAAAATGTACATAATGTTTTTTCAAAGTGGCTTACGTCAACTTAATGCCATTTCGGGGCCGTCCATAAAGTACGTCAACTTAATGCCACTTTAGGGCCGTCCATATAGTACGTCAATTTAATGTCACTTTTGGGCCGTCCATACAGTACGTCAACTTAATGTCACTTTTAGGCCGTCCATAGAGTACGTCAACTTAATGTCATTTGTGGGCCGTCCATATAGTACGTCAACTTAATGCCATTTGGGGGCCGTCCATAAAGTACGTCAACTTAATGTCACTTTTAGGCCGTCCATAAAGTACGTCAACTTAATGTCACTTTTAGGCCGTCCATATAGTACGTCAACTTAATGTCACTTGTGGGCCGTCCATAAAGTACGTCAACTTGATGTCACTTTTAGGCCGTCCATAAAGTACGTCAACTTAATGTCACTTTTAGGCCGTCCATAGAGTACGTCAACTTAATGTCACTTTAAGGCCGTCCATAGAGTACGTCAACTTGATTTCACTTTTGGGCCGTCCATATATTTCGTCAAATTGATGTCACTTTTAGGCCGTCCATAAAGTACGTCAACTTAATGTCACTTTAAGGCCGTCCATAGAGTACGTCAACTTGATGTCACTTTTGGGCCGTCCATATAGTATATACTTCAACTGAATGTCCCCTTTACATATGAAAGAAGGTGTGGTGTAATGGGGATTTCACTAGCGTACAAAATAAAATTCCCAATAACTGCGCTAGATGAGTTTCTTAAAAAATTACCTCAAGTTCGAATTGGTGCGTAATATTTTCTTGGGATTTTTTTTTTTACGGAACTCGTTTAGCGCAGTTCGAGGGATTTGATTTCGTGAAATCAGTGTCATCCTATTTCATTCATCCTCTCCTTGAAAAGCAGGGGGAAAAATATTTTTATGGGGATTTGCTGCTGAAAATTTGATAGATTGTGTTGTCATGACGACAAATCTATTAGTCAAGTTTCCGCTCGATAGGATGGCGGCAAGTGGGTCATTTAGCCGTACAGATATATTATCATCGCGCCAGAAAGAAACACTCGAACAAAAGCGAAATTAATAGGAAGGATTTAATGTTGAAACAACCCCTAAAACCCAATTGTTTGGATCCATCCTGTGTCAAAGGTCAAATCAAATCGAGCAATATGGGGGAGGGGTGGGGGGGCTGGGCTGAAGATGTATGTGTATCATAGACACGAGGATTTAAAATATGCCATACGCTCTCTTTACCATATGGGAACATTAGACCTCGCTTTAAAAAAAAATAAAAAAAACAATGACAGTGTCAAAAAAAAGGAAAGAATAAAAATCCAAAATTTCAATGTACGGGAGCTCAATGTTTGGAATAAAGCAAGCATTAACATGGCTGGTTCCACTGTTTAGTGACTTAGTCTCAATTTACAACTGGTGTTTTGACATTTTAGTACCGATGTCAGTCATTTCATTTAAAGGTTTCACAATTATATTATACTGAAAAACTAGTTTAAATATATTTTACTTTTCAAGCAATCACACAATGTTAAAGTCTCCTTTTTTTTAAACTGAATATATCACGGTAAGGATGACTTTGCTTCAATATTAATGATATCGTGACTTTAAAACGCTTCAGAATATGTGTACTAAAACTACTGAGGTTGACAATTCAGAGCAGTTAACTAGCTTTCTAAACTTCTAGCTCATAGCCTCCATTTGTGACAAATCCGTGACTTGTCCTCGGGATATCCCGAGAGTTTCCATGATGGGAGTGTTTTTGGAAATCATTCGGGATCACGGGATACAGTTTGAGAAATCCTGAAAACAAACATTTTGCTGTGAGAATCTTTGTATTTCTCACCCAAAGTCCCAATAAGACAGCTTGTGATATTACCCATAGTTCCGTTTCTTAAAAGCTTCAGCGGGAACAGAACCCAAATATTTTGAGATCCACTGTACCGAAACCACCCAAACCTCTCCGCTTAGCGCCCCCCAACCCAATCCAACCCCACCCACTACTCCCCTTTACCACATCCAAAGTCACAAGTCAATATCTCTCCCTTGTTCCGGGCGCAGAGATTTGACTAAATATACCATATCAAAGTCCATCAAAACACGACATTCCTCACTGGCTAGGACAAAAGGTCGATGAATTATTAATAAGAAATCAGATTCATAAATATTCATCGGCTCGGGGCTGAATCCACGCCAATGTTTGACCGTTACCTTTTCAACCGGCTTCCATCAACCGGCTTCAATCAACCGGCTTGAACCAATGGGCATTGCTGTCAAAAAAAAAAAAGAAAGCAAAAAAAAGGAGAAGCCATGTGTAGGACGTATCATGGCGTCGTGCATAGACCGTCGGGCATTTTATGAACACGTGACAGACAGATATGGGTTGTGAGNGGGGGGGGGGGGGGGGGGGTGATGAGCTTGATATCTCCATTAGAACAGAAGGGAATATTTACAGGATTGAAATGTTAGGTCAGATATTCTAAAGGGCGTAATGACCCCATGATGACAAGGGATCTATCACAGAGACATGTGTCGTTGTATGCACATGTGATTCTTTCATCGGGAATGAAGTTGTGACTTAGGATCTGAAAGAGATGTTAGATCGGTCATAAATAAGGGGGACCTGTTCAAGACAGTGTGCCTGTCGCATGAGACGTGTCCTGGAGATGAAGGACATTATAAAGACAGTGATCCTGTCACAAGATACATGTCCTAGAGATGGGGGATCTTTTAAATACAGTGATCCTGTCACAAGATACATGTCCTAGAGATGGGGGATCTTTTAAAGACAGTGATCCTGTCACAAGATACATGCCCTAGAGATGGGGGACCTGTTAAAGACAGCGTGTCTGTCGCATAAGACGTGTCACAGAGGTAGGCATCAGTCCTCTAAAACATCATGACGTAATTAAGTAAGACTACCCTTTGGTCAGTAAAATAAATCCAGACAGAAACCTATTGTGTGTCATGTATTAAATCTATTGTGTGTGACATGTAAGAAATCTATTGTGTGTGACATGTAAGAAATCTATTATGTGTGACATGTAAGAAATCTATTTTGTGTGACATGTAAGAAATATATTGCGTGTCACATGTAAGAAATCTATTGTGTGTGACATGTAAGAAATCTATTTTGTGTGACATGTAACAAATCTATGTTGTGTGACATGTAATAAATCTATTGTGTGTGACATGTAAGAAACCTGTTGTGTGTGACATGTAAAAAAGCTATTGTGTGTAACATGTAAGAAATCTATTGTGTGTGACATGTAAGAAATCAATTGTGTGTAACATGTAAGTAATGTATTGTGTGTTACATGTGAGAAATCTATTGTGTGTAACATGTAAGAAATCTATTGTGTGTGACATGTAATAAATCTATTGTGTGTGACATGTAAGAAATCTATTGTGTGTGACATGTAAGAAATCTATTGTGTGTGATATGTAAGAAATCTATTGTGTGTGACAAGTAAGAAATATATTGTGTGACATGTAAGAAATCTATTGTGTGTAACATGTAAGAAATCTATTGTGTGTGACATGTAAGGAATCTATTGTGTGTGACATGTAAGAAATATATTTGGTGTGACATGTAAGAAACATATTGTGTGTGACATGTAAGAAATCTATTGTGTGTGACATGTAAGAAATCTATTGTGTGTAACATGTAAGAAATCTATTGTGTGTGACATGTAAGGAATCTATTGTGTGTGACATGTAAGAAATATATTTGGTGTAACATGTAAGAAAAATATTGTGTGTGACATGTAATAAATCTTTTGTGTGACATGTAAGAAATCTATTGTGTGTGACATGTAAGAAACCTATTGTGTGTGACATGTAAGAAATCTATTGCTTGTGACATGTAAGAAACCTGTTGTGTGTGACATGTAAAAAATATATTGTGTGTAACATGTAAGAAATCTATTGTGTTTAACATGTAAGAAATATATTGTGTTAAACATGTAAGACATATATTGTGTGTGACATGTAAGAAGTCTATTGTGTGTGACATGTAAGAAATCTATTGTGTTTAACATGTAAGAAATCTATTGTGTGTGACATGTAATATATCTTTTGTGTGTGACATGTGATAAATCTATTTTTGTGACATGTAAGAAATCTATTGCGTGTAACATGTAAGAAATCTATTGTGTGTGACAAGTAAGAAATCTATTGTGTGTTACATGTAAGAAATCTATGTTGTGTGACATGTAATAAATCTATTGTGTGTGACATGTAAGAAACCTGTTGTGTGTGACATGTAAAAAATCTATTGTGTGTAACATGTAAGAAACCTATTGTGTGTGACATGTAAGAAATCTATTGTGTGTGACATGTAAGAAATATATCGTGTTTAACTTGTAAGAAATCTATTGTGTGTGACATGTAATAAATCTTTTGTGTGTGACATGTAATAAATCTATTTTTTGTGACATGTAAGGAATCTATTGTGTGTAACATGTAAAAAATCTATTGTGTAAAATGTAAGAAATCTATTGCGTGTAACATGTAAGAAATCGATTGTGTGTGACATGTAAGAAATAATATATCGTGTGTTACATGTAAGAAATCTATTTTGTGTGACATGTAATAAATCTATTGTGTGTGACATGTAAGAAATCTATTGTGTGTGACATGTAAGAAACCTTTTGTGTGTGACATGTAAAAAATCTATTGTGTGTAACATGTAAGAAACCTATTGTGTGTGACATGTAAGAAACGGTTTGTGTTACATGTAAGAAATAGTGTGTGTGACAAGTAAGAGACATTGTGTGTGACATGTTAGAAACCTATGAATGTACAACGTGTAGATAACTAATTTTAAAAACCGGCAACTCTGCTATGGACTGTAAGTGACGTGTGTTACAAATGACGTCATTGAGACTTGGCGTTTTTAATAAAATACACTCACCCATTCAGTGACCTAGTTTGGCTTTGGACATTGTCCATATTCATAAAATACACTCACCCATTCAGTGACCTAGTTTGGCTTTGGACATTGTCCATATTCATAAAATACACTCACCCATTCAGTGACCTAGTTTGGCTTTGGACATTGTCCATATTCATAAAATGCACTCACCCATTCAGTGACCTGGTTTTCCTTTGGACATTGTCTATATTCATAAAATACACTCACCCATTCAGTGACCTTGTTTGCCTTTGAGACATTGTCCATATTCATAAAATGCACTCACCCATTCAGTGACCTAGTTTGCCTTTGAGGCATTGTCCATATTCATAAAATGCACTCATTCAGTGACCTAGTTTTACTAAATGCTGATCTGGGGCTAAATCACTTCACGTGAACTCAAGAGTTCTTCTCCCTTCTCCACACACATATCTACTGCATACAGTTGGTTGTCAAATGAATCAAAGAACCTACAGGACGTGAAAACCCTACGGAGCCCAATTTGCCCTTCACGACGGCATCTGAACTGTCTTATAATTTATTTATTTATTTATTTATTTAGGCATTTTTATATAGCGCTTATCATAAAGCTCTAAGCGCTTTACAATTATTAAAACATTCTAATCTAATGCTGAACACTATTTATACCATACAATGTACTGTAGTATATTAAAATTTGACAGCACGTATTTCTCAATATATTTAAAAACTATGATTTCAAAACATCTTATCATTTGTTGAAAAACTGTCTTCAATTTTTTTTTTTCAATCACACCGCTCTGTGAACATAGAATCAAACTTTCGTTAAAACTATTTGTAGCTGGCCAAACATTGGCGACAGCAATGCGTGAATTTACCCATGCACCAATTTTATCGACAAACCATGAACTCAAGTATCGCATATTTTAAAATCCCAATTTACGCTACACCCCTTCCCCCCATGATACGTCACTGCACACTTTTTTATTTCACCCCCATTAACTATACCAATATTCTGATATCCCAGCCACTTTTAAACCGATCAATTTACTACACCGTATTTAAATTGAGACGATATCATTTTCCAAGAGAAAAGAAAATATTACGCACCAAACGAAGTTGCGTTATCAAACAAAATATTATTTAGCGTATTTATCGGGAATTATACTATTTTGCGCCCTATCCAGAAGTGGAAGCAGACACACCGCAAGCAAAACATATATAAAAAGATGCATGCACCAAACTGAAGGGCGCCGAAAACGTTCCATTAATAGATGTCTGAAAGCGCACCGTTCTGAATAAAGGCTGATTAACAAAATGTGCACAACATCAATTACTGAACTTGACCCCTGATCAAAGTCATTGGAAAATAATACTTTGTGTATTCTTTGACCTCTCTACGCTCTACAGTTTGCGATTTATTAAAAATTGCAGCTTTTTGGATTAGGGGATTATGACCAAACTTTCTGTAGGTCAGGAGGAATGACCTTGCCAAATTTGGTTGCAATGCATTTTCTGGATTGTCTTGTGGATTAATCGACCCGCCATCCAGCCAGCCAAAAACCACACATTGTCACACTGAGGTTTGAACCACATTGTCACATTGAGGTTTGAACCACATTGTCACACTGAGGTTTGAACCACATTGTCACACTGAGGTTTGAACCACATTGTCACACTGAGGTTTGAACCACATTGTCACACTGAGGTTTGAACCACATTGTCACACTGAGGTTTGAACCACATTGTCACACTGAGGTTTGAACCACATTGTCACACTGAGGTTTGAACCACATTGTCACACTGAGGTTTGAACCACATTGTCACACTGAGGTTTGAACCACATTGTCACACTGAGGTTTGAACCACATTGTCACACTGAGGTTTGAACCACATTGTCACACTGAGGTTTGAACCACATTGTCACACTGAGGTTTGAACCACATTGTCTCACTGAGGTTTGTAAAGTGTGTGTGGGGGAGTAGACATATAAATATACATATCAGACCTTAAGTATTTATGCAGACATAAGGACATGAAGCCCATCATAGACAACCTATCTATAGTAGACGATAGAGTAGCAATGATGCCAGACCTATCATAGATGTCAGATGTCACGGTGAAGTATCTGCCACGTCGTCCTATGCCGCCACGGTATCTTAATAACATGGCGTTGGCTCAAAGGTAGCTTTTCATTTAAGATAACGCATCTGTCCCCTCAGATCCTGCAGAGATAACATCTGGTATTTTAGGAGATTACATCAAATGTCAACTTTACAACACTGTGCCTAAGGTGTGATTGAAAAAAAAAAGGGGGGGGGGCGGCATGTAGAGAACTCCTGGGACCGTACAGCTGGTATGTGGACTCCCGGGACCGTACAGCTGGTACGTGGACTCCTGGGACCGTGCAGCTGGTGTGTGTGTGTGTGTGAGTGGCGTGGTAAGCAAATAAAAACCGAGAGATGGAGAGCTATCGCTTGGGGTGGGGGCCGGGGGGGGATACCATCAGTATTTATTAAATAAACCAGATATACTCACTGGCAGACGAAGTACGAACAACAATCACGGACCAACAAAGGAGGCAAGTGGAGGTAGGACTGTCTGCCGGAACAAGTGGATGTAGGACTGTCTGTCCGAAAAAGTGGATGTATGACTGTCTGCCCGAACAAGTGGAGGTAGGACTGTCTGCCCGAACGAGTGGATGTAGGACTGTCTGCCAGAACGTATCAAAGTACGCACGGAACTACAAAGGAAGCTCTATTTAAATGAATGTACTTTTGTGGATTAGTTAGGGGGGGGGGGGTCAGGACAATTGGTTGTGTGTAGGAATGAATGAAAGAGGGAATGT
>CAXITT010000325.1:572677-583927 GCA_964033795.1 Lymnaea stagnalis
TTACTTTTTTTTGAAAATCCCCCTCCCCCCCCCCCCCCCCACCCACAAACCACATATATGAGCACAAGAACCTCTTCATCAAATCAAAAAATACACTTCACGATCCATCACTAGAGTGGTAGCGCCCACTTGATTCTTGCACATAAATGTACAAATTTAAAAATTAAATGTAGACTTGTTGTGCTTCAAATTGTATTTGTACTAAGCTATCCCGTCGTCATCGGGATTTTCCCAATCAATGTTATCATCAAGTCATTGATAACAAGAAAAGTTCGTATGAGTTATTAACGGTAAAATACACCCACGGCTGTAAACTCGCTCACCAAACGTGTCCCCCCCCACCCCCGGCCTTCGGTCCCACCCCTCTCCAACACACGACACACTTGCTGTCAAAACCAAAGTGTGTGATTACCCGGTTACCATAGCAACCAACGCACGGGTCATCCAATACCAGATGAATTCAAGATATGATTTTCTTCTTTTTTGTTTTTTGTGTGCTAATGTATCGACGTTCATGGCTTATTGTCTCGGACAATAGGGTACTTAGCATTGGGTACTTTACAAAATAAGGAACTTTGGCGTAGGGTGGCAATGCCTACTTAGGTCGTGAACCATAAATTTCATGTTTGAAATGAATTTTTATATGGCATTCTCTGACGCCGGGTATTTTAGCTAGTAATATTACTTTAAAAAAAAAAACACCTTATCATTCATCGTAAGTGAAAAATGCTTCGAATTACGTCATCCAGAACTCCAAACACTGCTTCTCCTGACCGAAAAGACACACACACACACACACTGACTCACATACTTAGGCAGCACCATAGACACAAATGGCGGATCCGATGCGGACGTAAGGGCCAGAATTGGAAAAGCTAGATCTGCATTTGTGCTATTAGAGAAAATATGGGAGTCGAAGGAGCTGAAACTGGAAACCAAAGTCAGAATCTTTAATACAAATGTCAAAAATGTCCTACAATATGGAGCAGAAACTTCGCAAACCACAGCGAGAATTATGCAGAAAGTGCAGACATTCATAAACACATGCCTTAGAAAAAACCTGAACATCAAATGGCCAAATACAATCACCAACAAAGATCTACTAGAAAGGACATACCAGGTGCCCATTGATGAAGATATCATTTTTAAAAAAAGATAGAGGTGGATAGGGCATACGCTCCGGAAACCCCCAGACAGCACCACAAGACAATGCCTACCATGGAACCCACAGGACAAAAGAAAGAGAGGAAGGCCTAAGAATACAAGGAGACGCGAGCTAGAGGTAGACACGCAAAAGATGGGATACACCTGTAAGCAATTGGAAAGGAAAGCACAGGACCGTGATGAGTGGAAAATTCTTGTGGACAACTTATGCCCCGGAAGGGGTAAAAATGCTTAATCAATCAATCATTGATTTCATCTCCATTTTACAATAAATTCTAGACTGGGGGTCTTATGTTAAACTGGACGAAATGTAGCACCGGGCGACGCCGACTATTTAGCTAGTAACTTTATTTTTTAAAAAAAACAAAAAAACTTATCATTTATCGTAAGTCACAAGCCTTCGAATGACGTCATCCAGAACTCGAAACACTGCTTTTCCATACGAAAAGACACACACACACACACACACACATCCATATAAACCCACAACACACACACAACGCCACACAGGGGGCAGCAACAGCCAGAGGGCGTCCACATCCAGCTGAAATATAGTATTATGACAATTGCATCTGACACTTTGATGGCTCTGAAGATTGTTTTAGCCAGAAATTGATGGCATAGCGCCCGGCCCTGAGGGGGGTGCCTCCGATATTTATTGGTTTGTAATGTTTGTATGTACGCGTGCCCTTCGGTTGGGGTGGGGGGCGTTGTGGGGGATGGTTTTAAATTTGGAGGGCTGTGGATGTCACCTCTTATTTGTATTTGTTTTTATTTGTATGTTTAAAATGTGATGTGTTACCGGCAATGGATGTGATGTGATACCAGCAATGGATGTAATGTTATCAGCCATGGATGTGATGTCTTACCAGTAATGGATATGATGTGTTACCAGTAATGGATATGATGTGTTACCAGCAATGGATAAGATGTGTTACCAGTAATGGATATGATGTGTTACCAGTAATGGATATGATGTGTTACCAGTAATGGATATGATGTGTTACCAGTAATGGAATGATGTGTTACCAGCAATGGATATGATGTGTTACGAGTAATGGCTATGATGTGTTACCAGCAGTAGATGTGATGCGATAACAGCAATGGATGTGATGTTTTAACAGCAATGGATGTAATGTTATCAGCCATGGATGTGATGTGTTACCAGCCATTGATGCGATGTGATACCAGCAATGGGTGTGATGTGTTACCAGCAATGGATGTGATGTGTTACCAGCAATGGATGTGATGTGATACCAGCAATGGATGTGATGTTTTACCAGTAATGGATATGATGTGATACCAGCAATGGATGTGATGTGATACCAGCAATGGATGTGATGTTTTAACAGCAATGAATGCGATGTGATACCAGCAATGGATGTGATGTGATGCCAGCAATGGATGTGATACCAGCAATGGATGTGATGTGATACCAGTAATGGATGTGATGTGATACCAGCAATGGATGTGATTTTTTAACAGCAATGGATGTGATGTGATACCAGTAATGGATGTGATGTGTTACCAGCAATGGATTTAATGCTATTAGCCACGGATGTAATGTTTTACCAGCAAGGATTGTGCTGTGTTACCAGCAATGGATGTAATGTTTTACCAGCAAGGATTGTGCTGTGTTACCAGCAATGGATGTAATGTTTTACCAGCAAGGATTGTGCTGTGTTACCAGCAATGGATGTAATGTTTTACCAGCAAGGATTGTGCTGTGTTACCAGCAATGGATGTAATGTTTTACCAGCAAGGATTGTGCTGTGTTACCAGCAATGGATGTAATGTTTTACCAGCAAGGATTGTGCTGTGTTACCAGCAATGGATGTAATGTTTTACCAGCAAGGATTGTGCTGTGTTACCAGCAATGGATGTAATGTTTTACCAGCAAGGATTGTGCTGTGTTACCAGCAATGGATGTAATGTTTTAACAACAATTGATGTGATGTATCACAATGGAAGATGGGGTATCTTGTGTGCGAAATGGACACTGGGCAATATAGTCTCTGTGGATATTGTCTCTTTAAAAATGATGGACTCTGCACAATGCAGCGTCTCTTGAGAATAAAATTAGCTGAGCAATGTCTTGTGGGAGTGATGCACTGGGCAATGACTTGTGGGAGTGATGTACACTTGACAATGTCTTGTGGGAGGGATGTACAAGGGTAATGTCTTGTGGGAGTGATGTACACTAGGCAATGTCTTGTGGGAGTGATGTACAAGGGTAATGTCTTGTGGGAGTGATGTACAAGGGCAATGTCTTGTGGGAGTGATGTACACTAGTAAATGTCTTGTGGGAGTGATTTACACTGGACAATGTCTTGTGGGATTGATGTACACTGGACAGTGTCTTGTTGGAGTGATGTACACTAGACAATGTCTTGTGGGAGTGATGTATAATAGTCAATGTCTTATGTGAGTGAGGTACACTGGACAATGTCTTGTGGGAGTGATGTACACTGGACAATGTCTTGTGGGAGTGATGTACACTGGACAATGTCTTCTTGGAAGTGATGTACACTGGATGATGTCTTGTGTTAGTGATGTACACTGGACAACGTCTTGTGGAAGTTATGTACACTGGGAAATGTCTTGTGGGAGTTATGTACACTGGGCAATGTCTTGTGGGAGTTATGTACCCTGGGAAATTTCTTTTGGGAGTGATGTGCACTGGACGATGTCTTGTGTGAGTGATGGACACTGGACAATGTCTTGTGGGATTGATTTACACTGGACAATGTCTTGTGGGAGTGATTTACAAGGGCAAAGTCGTGTGGGAGTGATGTACACTGGACAATGTCTTGTGGGTGTGATATACTGGGCAATGTTTTGTGGGATTGATGTACACTGGGCAATGTGTTGTGGGAGTGATGTACAAGAGCAATGTCTAGTTGGAATGGTGGATTCTGAACAATGTAGGGTCTCTTGGGAGAGATGGAAACTGGACATGTAGGGTCTCTTGGGAGAGATGGTCACTGGACATGTAGGGTCTCTTGGGAGAGATGGTCACTGGACAATGTAGGGTCTCTTTGGAGAGATGGTCACTGGACATATATGGTCTCTTGGGAGAGATGGTCACTGGACAATGTAGGGTCTCTTGGGAGAGATGGTCACTGAACAATGAAGGGTCTCTTGGGAGAGATGGTCACTGGACAATGTAGGGTCTCTTGGGAGAGATGGGAACTGGACAATGTAGGGTGTCTTTGGAGAGATGGGCACTGGACAATGTAGGGTCTCTAATGAGCAATGGGCACTGGACAATGCAGGGTCTCTTGGGAGAGATTGGCACTGGACATTTAGGGTCTCTTGGGAGAGATGGGCACTGGACAATGTAGGGTCTCTTGGGAGAGATTGTCACTGGACATTTTAGGGTGTCTAAGGAGAGATGGGCACTGGACAATGTAGGGTCTCTTGGGAGAGATTGTCAATGGACATTTAGGGTCACTAAGGAGATATGGGCACTGGACAATGTAGGGGCTCTTGGGAGAGATTGTCACTGGACATTTTAGGGTCTCTTGGGAGAGATGATCACTGGACATTTTAGGGTTTCTCTTTAGATTGATTGATACCGGACAATGTAGTATATTGTTAGCCTTATTGGCGATAAGTGCCTTATTTGTTTTTTGAATATATATAGATGTATGGATATCAGGATTATGGATGTGTGCAATTTTCTTTGGATGTCATACGGATGGATGAATCAAATAAGTCGTACTTGTTCGCCTGTTTCTCTGCTTGTTTGTTTCTTTGTCTGTTTTGTTTTGTCGTATGTCTGTTTGTCTTGGTGGATGCGTGTATATCCGTAGGATGGGGGAACTGGCTGGATGACAGGATTTTTGTATCCAAATGGATAGATGAACACGCAGGTGTACAGCGAATTATCCAGAAAAACTGATATGAGATAAGATTTCAATGTTACAGAGCTTAGGAGCTAAAGTGACAATTTCCCATTGAACTCACAAGAAACCGCTACCAGCATCTTTGATGAGTTCGTGTCTTGCATGCTTCAAACATCACAGTCGGTCGGAAACGGGGAGAGTGGGAGGGGGGGGGGGCGTGCATTCCGACCAGTTCAAATGTAAAAGGTGACTGTTTTTGTGTAGTCTTTAGCAAACAATGTAAGCAACTGCAGCAAACAATGTAAGCAACTGCAGCAAACAATGTAAGCAACTGCAGCAAACAATGTAAGCAACTGCAGCAAACAATGTAAGCAACTGCAGCAAACAATGTAAGCAACTGCAGCAAACAATGTAAGCAACTGCAGCAAACAATGTAAGCAACTGCAGCAAACAATGTAAGCAACTGCAGCAAACAATGTAAGCAACTGCAGCAAAAAATGTTAACAACTGCAGCAAACAATATTAACAACTGTAGAAAACAATGTTAACAACTGTAGCAAACAATATTAACAACTGTAGCAAACAATGTTAACAACTGTAGAAAACAATGTTAACAACTGTAGAAAACAATGTGAACAACTGTAGAAAACAATGTGAACAACTGTAGAAAACAATGTGAACAACTGTAGAAAACAATGTGAACAACTGTAGAAAACAATGTGAACAACTGTAGAAAACAATGTTAACAACTGTAGAAAACAATGTGAACAACTGTAGAAAACAATGTTAACAACTGTAGAAAACAATGTGAACAACTGTAGAAAACAATGTTAACAACTGTAGAAAACAATGTTAATAACTTTAGCAAACAATGTTAACAACTGTAGCAAACAATGTTAGCAACTGTAGCAAACAATGTTAGCAACTGTAGAAAACAATGTTAACAACTGTAGCAAACAATGTGAACAACTGTAGAAAACAATGTTAACAACTGTAGAAAACAATGTTAACAACTGTAGAAAACAATGTTAACAACTGTAGCAAACAATGTTAACAACTGTAGAAAACAATGTTAACAACTGTAGAAAACAATGTTAACAACTGTAGCAAACAATGTTAACAACTGTAGCAAACAATGTTAACAACTGTAGCAAACAATGTTAACAACTGTAGCAAACAATGTTAACAACTGTAGCAAACAATGTTAACAACTGCAGCAAACAATGTTAACAACTGTAGCAAACAATATTAACAACTGTAGCAAACAATATTAACAACTGTAGAAAACAATGTGAACAACTGTAGAAAACAATGTTAACAACTGTAGAAAACAATGTTAATAACTTTAGCAAACAATGTTAACAACTGTAGCAAACAATGTTAACAACTGCAGCAAACAATGTTAACAACTGTAGCAAACAATATTAACAACTGTAGCAAACAATGTTAACAACTGTAGCAAACAATGTTAACAACTGTAGAAAACAATGTTAACAACTGTAGCAAACAATGTTAACAACTGTAGCAAACAATGTTAACAACTGTAGCAAACAATGTTAACAACTGTAGAAAACAATGTTAACAACTGTAGCAAACAATGTTAACAACTGTAGCAAACAATGTTAACAACTGCAGCAAACAATGTTAACAACTGTAGCAAACAATATTAACACCTGTAGCAAACAATGTTAACAACTGCAGAACTTGAGAGAAAAAAAAGGATAAAAATATGTATATATTACTTTAGATGAATGAAATTAAAAAATAAAAATTTCAATTGTATAATTGATGCTCCGATTCCCAGGTTAATGATGTCATTTCCGGCATATTTTGTTTCGCAAGATTTGTGTTCTGTCGCGAATCATTTTTATGGCCAGCTGATGTTGGAGAGCCATAATTTTATAACAATTTTATGGACAGCTGATTTTGGAGAGCCATAATTTTATAACAATTTTATGGACTGCTGATGTTGGAGAGCCATAATTTTATAACAATTTTATGGACAGCTGATGTTGGAGAGCCATAATTTTATAACAATTTTATGGACAGCTGATGTTGGAGAGCCATAATTGTATAACAATTTTATAGACTGCTGATGTTGGCAAGCTATAACCTTATAACCATTTTAATGCACATTATTAAATCATGACAACAACAACAACAAAAACGCATGGCTCCATCGCTCCTCTTAACGCTCTGACACCACTCCACACACAACTTCGGTGTCACTTCACCACGCCTAAACTGAGTTAGTTTCATGATGTTTGAAATAAGTGTGTGGATAAGTTATAAGACTTTGATTTGGAGAAGAAAAAAACTGCGTTGCTTTAAAAAAAAAATTACTTTTACCTGTTAAATTAATATGTCCCGTTAAACTGCTATGAACTCTTAAAAAATTAATATGATCTTTTAAAATAATATGACTTGTTAAATTACTATGTGTTAACTTGGTGTGTGTTAAATTACTATGACCTGTTAAAATTACTATGACCTGTAAAATTACTATGACCTGTTAAATTACAAGATCTTATACATTACTATCCCCTGTAAAATTATTATCTCAAGATAAATTTCTTTTACATGTAAAATTACTATGACCTGTTAAAATACTAAAGCCTGTTGCAGTTACTCTGGCCTATCACAATTACTATAACCTGTTAAAAATACTATGAACTGTTAAAATAACATGACCTGTTAAAATAACATGACCTGTTAAAACAGTTATGACCTGTTAAGAGGAGATGGGTGACATTTGGGAGGCGATGTGGCATGCGCGTCACATCAAAATAACTGAACATTTCAACAATTTTCAAATGTCTGTTTTTCTGCTTTAATTTCAAATGTCTGTTTTTCTGCTTTAATTCCAGATGTCTGTTTTCTGCTTTATTCCAAATGTCTGTTTTCTGCTTTAATTCCAAATGTATGTATTCCGCTTCACTTTCAAATGTCTGTATTCCGCTTCACCTCCAAATATCTGTTTTCTGCTTTCATTCCAATTGGCTGTTTTCTGCCTAAATTCCAAATGTATGTATTCCGCTTCATTTCCAAATGTCTGTAATCCACTTCACCTCCAAATGTCTGTATTCCGCTTCATTTCCAAATGTATTCCACTTCACTTCCAAATGTCTGTAATCCACTTCACCTCCAAATGTCTGTATTCCACTTCACTTCCAAATGTTTGTATTCCACGTCAACTCCAAATTTCTGTATTCCGCTTCAACTCCAAATGTTTGTATTCCACTTCACTTCCAAATGTTTGTATTCCACGTCACCTCCAAATGTCTGTATTCCGCTTCACCTCCAAATGTCTGTATTCCGCTTCACGTTCCTAATGTTTGTATTCCGCTTCACCTCCAAATGTCTGTATTCCGCTTCACCTCCAAATGTCTGTATTTCGCTTTACCTCCAAATGTCTGTATTCCACTTCACCTCCAAATGTCTGTATTCCGCTTCACCTCCAAATGTTTGTATTCCGCTTCACCTCCAAATGTCTGTATTCCGCTTCACGTTCCTAATGTTTGTATTCCACTTTACTTCCAAATGTCTGTATTCCACTTCACCTCCAAATGTCTGTATTCCGCTCCACCTCCAAATGTCTGTATTCCACTTCACCTCCAAATGTTTGTATTCCGCTTCACCTCCAAATGTCTGTATTCCACTTCACCTCCAAATGTCTCTATTCCGCTTCACCTCCAAATGTCTGTATTCCGCTTCACCTCCAAATGTCTGTATTCCACTTCACCTCCAAATGTCTCCAATTGTCTGTTTTCTGCTTTAATTCCAAATGTCTGTATTCCGCTTCACACATTCACCACATCATCCCACCCGTGTTATCCCAATACAACAGGCAGTACTCCCCCAACCACCCCTGCCCCCTCATTGTCAATCAAGCGCGTGCATTTCAAAAGGAGGCTCTCCTTCCCAACCCGGGAGCACAATGTGGTCAGCCTTGAGAATATCCAATCGTAGCCAAGCACGCGGCCAGAATGGGAAAGCTCCACCCTGCCAATCTCCATTATCCTGCAGTTACATCACCACAATATATTCACCGCGCCCCTAGCTCGTGCTTCTTCACCAACCCTCCTCCCCCCCCCCACGCATTTACACGCACAGACACGGCGCCACACATGAGGCAACAAAAAAGAAAGTCCCCCCTCCACGCATGTAGAATATTCCACGGAGCCAAGCACGCGGCCAGAATGGGAAAGCTCCCCCCTGCCAATCTCCATTATCCTGCAGTTACATCCCCACAATATATTCCCCGCGCCCCTAGCTCGTGCTTCTTCACCAACCCTCCTCCCCCCCCCCCACGCATTTACACGCACAGACACGGCGCCACACATGAGGCAACAAAAAAGAAAGTCCCCCCTCCACGCATGTAGAATATTCCATGTCCACATCTATCACAGCAGACAAGTGGTGACGTCACCGACATGCCACAGCCCTAGATGAGATTCAGCAACGGGTGCGCAAGGGCTCCATCAAAACGCTTCCGGTAATTATCCCGTGCTTAATATTTTCCCCGGAGAGAATACGATAAGGGGAAAGATAATGGTGTTAACGTCGTGCGGCGATACGAAAAGAAAACCAGAATGTAAACTACTGACAGATGAGCGTAAGATGAGAATGGGGGGGTCGCAGGCGTGTAGCCTCGGAGACACTCGTCTGGCATCTCACGCAATTCACGCATCAACACGCGCGAATGGTCATTTCATTCTGCGAGCAGCCTCTGGGGCTGACACGGCCCCAGGGGAATCGAAACATGTCAGGACAATTTTTGCCGGCACGGAATGGCCACACGTTGTCGAAATGGTTTTCTCCACACTGCCGGGGCGGTCCGGTAACCGGTCTAATGTGGATAGGTTTTTGAGTAACATGTCTTGGTGCCTGGTAACTGGTCTAACATAGATAGGTTTTTGAGTAACATGTCTTGGTGCCTGGTAACCGGTCTAACATAGATAGGTTTTTGAGTAACATGTCTTGGTGCCTGGTAACCGGTCTAACATAGATAGGTTTTTGAGTAACATGTCTTGGTGCCTGGTAACTGGTCTAATGTGGATAGGTTTTTTAGTAACACGTCTTGGTGCCTGGGAACCGGTCTGACATAGATAGGTTTTTGAGTAACACGTCTTGGTCCCTGGTAACCTGTGTAATGTAGATAGTTTTTTGAGTTACACGTCTTGGTCCCTGGTAACCTGTGTAATGTAGATAGTTTTTTGAGTTACACGTTTTGGTCCCTGTGTAATGTAGATAGGTTTTTGAGTAAAACGTCATGGTGCCTGGGAACCGGTCTGACATAGGTTTATGCAACTGATTTAACATAGGTTTTTGCGTTACACGGCTTGATGCCTGGGAACATTATTTAGCGTCAGAGACTCAACAGTGTTACGATGTAGCAAAACTAAATAGAAAAAAGCAGAACGTCGAAGATGGAAACGTCCAATATCCGAAACGTCGTTTATCCAAAGCGCCGGTTTTACAAAAAGCCGTTGCTTTTTTTTAATCTTTTTTTATTATTGTAAGGGAGCGCATGCCATAGAACAGTGTTTCCCAAACTTTTGACACCTGTGTACCCCTGTCTATAAATTTCGTAACACTGAGTACCCCTCATTGGAAAAAAAAAGGCATTTATTTTTATAACAGTAAACAAATATTTGTTTGTACCTGTGCAGCGCGTGTCCCCATCCAACTCTTCCCGTACCCTCCAGGGGTAAGCGTACACAATTTGGGATACACTGTCATGGAACATTGGTGTACAAACACAGCTAAAAATCTGAATTAAAACAAATGACAATTGATGGTTACTGTACGCAATAAACGGCAGAATATACATCATTCGTGAAACGATTGTAATATTTGCACTTAGATCTTTAACACAGCTTCATGTATCCGACAAATTAGTTGTAGGAACGCACCTCCCTCCCACCCCCTTTCCTTTTTTTTCCCCTGGGGAGCACGGGATGGGTGGGGGTGCATTAGTAAGGACTGTCTCCGCTCTACTTTACACTGTCCCTCTTTTACCACTTGACAACCTAGTAGGGTTAATGGATATGTGTATGTGAGATGTGATGTGAGTAGACAGTAACATATTTGATACAAGAAAACAACATGTGCTAGGACGGACGTGGAAGTGAAGTCAAACGTTATTGGAACACAGTCCAACCATTGCTCACAAGACTGCTTGATTGGGGGGGGGGGGCAAAAAAGGGGGGGGGGGAAGTAAGGTGGGTATAACCCA
>CAXITT010000325.1:584599-600752 GCA_964033795.1 Lymnaea stagnalis
CATACAAGGCCAGTGGACTTAGCTAAACACATAACATACAAGGCCAGTGGACTTAGCTAAACACATAGCATACAAAACCAGTGGACTTAGCTAAACACATAACGTACAAGGCCAGTGGACTTAGCTAAACACATAACATGCAAGGCCAGTAGACTTAGCTAAACAGATAACATATAAAGCCAGTGGACTTAGCTAATACATAACATACAAGGTCAGTGGACTTAGCTAAACAGATAACTACAAGGCAGTGGGCGTAGCTAAACACATAGCATACAAGGCCAGTGGGGCGTAGCTAAACACATAGCGTACAAGACCAGTGGGTGTAGCTAAACAGATAACTACAAGGCAGTGGGCGTAGCTAAACACATAGCATACAAGGCCAGTGGGGCGTAGCTAAACACATAGCGTACAAGACCAGTGGGTGTAGCTAAACAGATAACTACAAGGCAGTGGGCGTAGCTAAACACATAGCATACAAGGCCAGTGGACGTAGATAAACGCATAGCTTAAAAGGCCAGTGGACGTAGATAAACACATAGCATACAAGGCCAGTGGACTTAGCTAAACACATAACATACAAGGCCAGTGGACTTAGCTAAACACATAGCATACAAAACCAGTGGACTTAGCTAAACACATAACGTACAAGGCCAGTGGACTTAGCTAAACACATAACATGCAAGGCCAGTAGACTTAGCTAAACAGATAACATATAAAGCCAGTGGACTTAGCTAATACATAACATACAAGGTCAGTGGACTTAGCTAAACAGATAACTACAAGGCAGTGGGCGTAGCTAAACACATAGCATACAAGGCCAGTGGGGCGTAGCTAAACACATAGCGTACAAGACCAGTGGGTGTAGCTAAACAGATAACTACAAGGCAGTGGGCGTAGCTAAACACATAGCATACAAGGCCAGTGGACGTAGATAAACGCATAGCTTAAAAGGCCAGTGGACGTAGATAAACACATAGCATACAAGGCCAGTGGACGTAGATAAACACATAGCATACAAGGCCAGTGGACGTAGATAAACACATAGCATGCAAGGCCAGTGGACGTAGATAAACACATAGCATGCAAGGCCAGTGGACGTAGATAAACACATAGCATACAAGGCCAGTGGACGTAGATAAACACATAGCATACAGGGCCAGTGGACGTAGATAAACGCATAGCTTAAAAAGTTAGTGGACATAGATAAACACATAGCATACAAAGGGGCAGTGGACGGAGCTAAACACATAGCTTTCAAGAGCAACAAGACACCATCGAACGAACAATTCCATTTTTTGTAAGTCTTTGAACCACGTTAAGGCCACACAACTTGTCTTAATCTTCTAATGTGGGCTTTCCCCCCCCCCCTTTTCCCTTGACAGCCTGAAAATGTCATCCAAGTTTATCCCCAACAATGATGAGCAATGAAGGGTCAAATCTAGAGCAAGACACGCATTTATTTGCTTTTAAAAAACCTTTTCGTTGATGTTTAAGCTAGATTATGAATTATATTTACAAAGTTTTATTACAAAATTAGTTGCTAGGAATCGGTAATACCCGTTTGTTGTAATTGTTGGCAATGGCCCTCTACTTCTACGTAGAAAAAAAAATATCGGAATGCGAATTTGAAACCTAGATGAAGTCCGAATATACCACTCCATGACATGAATAAATAGTGGGACTAGCTAATAATATATTCAGGCTCGAAACAAAACCACAAAAAAACACCAAAAAAGGACAAGGGCAATTGAACGGACGTCTCGGCAAGATGCCTTCTTCATCAGACGGTACAAAACAAGAAACAACAGATACTTGAAATTTTAAAAAAACGTATCTTTTTGAAAATCTCAGTAATATCAATGTCGTTAAATACTTAGAACAGGAATAGTTCATTGTTACTGTTAGAAACGGAAGTCAAGTTGTTCAAAACAAAGAAATCTGCGTCCCGAAATAGTCTAATTGAGAATAAAAATTAAAGACATTAAGAGAGTATTTGATTGATTCCAAGTGGTGATATGGCGCCGAATATCTGAATTATTTTGTTTTCATTCATCACTCTCGCTGATGTGTTAGTGCAAGAAATTCGAACGGTGATGGATACCTCTGATCTGCCCCTGTGTTCAATTCCGTTTAAAATGGGATGAGGTCGAGGACGACATGTTTTTTGTTATTCAATATGCCGAAGATGTTCACCGAAACTATCAGAGAGCCTTCTCCCTGTCTCACCAATATGATATGATACTTTAATTTGTAAAACATAAATACAAACTCATCTATTTCTAAATTTAAAATATCTGTTGTTTCTCGGTTTGCGATGTCTGCGGAAGAAAGCATCGGGTCGAAACTTTCGTTCAATTTGTCTTTTTTTTTTAAAAATAGATATATAAAGCCTCAACATATCATGTTCCGTTATTTAATTGCTTCTGGTGTGACTGCTTCCTTTTCACAACCGACCCTCTACCCTACTCAATATGTTTTATATATTAATACTACTGAGTCAAAAGAAATTAATATATATATTTTTTGTTAAGCTGTCAAGCGGCGAGCGCCGTGCGTGACGGTTGAGCTCAGGAAAATAGGTTGAATTTTATCGGAGGAGACCTTTATATATATCAAAAAAGAGCCACATGACAGTCTGTAGGACTATCTGTAGGACTGTCTGTTGGACTATCTTTAGGACTGTCTGCAGGACTCTCTGTAGGAATGTCTGTACGACTTTCTGTAGGACTATCTTTAGGACTATCTGTTTTAATATTGGTTAAAGGCTGGCAGATGGGGTGTTGGACTGTCTATAGGCCTATCTGTAGAACTGTCTGTTTTAATATTGTTTAAAGGCTGGCAGATGGGGTGTTGGACTGTCTATAGGCCTATCTGTAGAACTGTCTGTTTTAATATTGTTTAAAGGCTGGCAGACGGGGTGTTGGACTGTCTATAGGCCTATCTGTAGAACTGTCTGTTTTAATATTGTTTAAAGGCCGGCAGATGGGGTGTGGGACTGTCTATAGGCCTATCTGTAGGACTGTCTATAGGCCTATCTGTAGGACTGTCTGTTTTAATATTGTTTAAAGACCGGCAGATAGGGTGTGGGACTGTCTATAGGCCTATCTGTAGGACTGTCTGTTTTAATATTGTTTAAAGGCCGGCAGATAGGGTGTGGGACTGTCTATAGGCCTATATGTAGGACTGTCTATAGGCCTATCTGTAGGACTGTCTGTTTTAATATTGTTTAAAGAGCGGCAGATAGGGTGTGGGACTGTCTATAGGCCTATATGTAGGACTGTCTGTTTTAATATTGTTTAAAGGCTGGCAGATAGGGTGTAGGACTGTCTATAGGCCTATCTGTAGGACTGTCTGTTTTAATATTGTTTAAAGACCGGCAGATAGGGTGTGGGACTGTCTATAGGCCTATCTGTAGGACTGTCTATAGGCCTATCTGTAGGACTGTCTGTTTTAATATTGTTTAAAGGCCGGCAGATAGTATGTGGGACTGTCTATAGGCCTATCTGTAGGACTGTCTGTTTTAATATTGTTTAAAGGCCGGCAGATAGGGTGTGGGACTGTCTATAGGCCTATCTGTAGGACTGTCTGTTTTAATATTGTTTAAAGGCCGGCAGATAGGGTGTGGGACTGTCTATTGGTCTATTGTTTATAGAAAATGAGAAGTCAACTCCTTTTTGTAGCAATTGGTATTCTCAAAATACCCGAACCCGGTATAAAGAACTGCACTCGGTTAAGCCCTAGTGTAATTATTATGCTTCCTACGACATACGATATAAAATGGCAATGACTTTATTTAATTTCTAATTTTTATGTTGTATTGATCGATTTTTTCCCAATAAAAAAATTAGTTCCAATTGTATCCATGTGATTCCACGTGAGCCTGTGACTCAAGTCCACTGGTCTTGTACGCTGTGTCCGACTTCGGTTAGAGCTTCACCTAACATTCGACGGTTCGTCCGACTCCGCTTGGAGCTTCACCTAACATCCAACGGTTCGTCCGACTCCGCTTGGAGCTTCACCTAACATCCAACGGTTCGTCCGACTCCGCTTGGAGCTTCACCTAACATCCAACGGCTATAAACTCGAGACCTTAACGACGCAGATTTTCATTGGCTACACTCAACACCGTCACGTGATGACCGGTTCATTTCATTGGCTACACTCAACACCGTCACGTGATGACCGGATCATTTCATTGGCTACACTCACACCGTCACGTGATGACCGGTTCATTTCATTGGCTACACTCAACACCGTCACGTGATGACCGGATCATTTCATTGGCTACACTCACACCGTCGCGTGATGACCTGTTCATTTCATTGGCTACGATCAACACCGTCACGTGCTGACCGGTTAATTTCATTAGCTACATTCAACACCGTCACGTGATGACTGGTTCATTTCATTGGCTACGATCAACACCATCACGTGATGACCTGTTCCTTTCATTGGCTACGATCAACACCATCACGTGCTGACTGGTTCATTTCATTGGCTACGATCAACACGATCACGTGATGACCTGTTCATTTCATTGGCTACGATCAACACCATCACGTGATGAACGGTTCATTTCATTGGCTACGATCAACACCATCACGTGATGACCGGTTCATTTCTTGAATACCTACCTCTGCCCCCCCTCCACCCCAAAACTCAACTTTCTGTATCATGCGAGCTCCGCGGAGCGTCGCAGCGAGCTACCCGCCACCCCCCCCCCCTCCCCCCCAAAACTCCACTTTCTGTATCATGCGAGCTCCGCGGAGCGTCGCAGCGAGCTACCCGCCCCCCCCCCCCCCTTCCTTCCAACCCACTCGAATTCAGGCTCTCCGAAAGGGCCCTATTCCATCTCTGCTTTCTTACGTGCTATTGTCCAATAACGGCTGAGAATTTGGTTTAGTTTTTTGTTAACGAGAACAAATGAAGTCAAGAGCATCAACTCAACTTGGATTAGCCCAACGGTTGATGCGTAAATCTTTGTTTAGCAACTTAAAGAGATACAGAAAGAGAAAGAGAGAGAGAGAGAGAGAGGGAAAGAAGGGGGGGGGGGGGGTGGGCATAAAACATCAGGTTCTCACGAGAAATAAGAGTAACGAGAACAAGGATTTAGTAGCAAGCAATGGTCCCTCTAAGGTTTGCTGGTTCGTGTGCAAAATCCTACAGTTGTGGGCAAAGTTTTACAGCATACATTTTTTTTGTGCGCAAAATTTTACAGCCCACAAACACACACTTACATGGAAATTTGCTGCGCGGATACTCAAAGCTGCTGCGCGGCGCAGCTTAAAGGGAACATTGGTAGCAAGCCGTACGAAAGTCATTACGTTTGAACGTCAGCGCTACTGACATTTACAGACCAACTCGACGGACCCACCTCGACAGACCCATCTCGACAGACCCACCTCGACAGGCCCACCTCGACATACCCATCTCGACAGACTCACCTCGAAAGACCCACCTCGACAGACCCACCTCGTCAAACCCATCTCGACAGACCCACCTCGACAGACCCACTTCGACAGACCCATCTCGACAGACCCACCACGACAGACCACCCACCTCGGCATTTGGAAATTCGACGCCCCCTAGCTTCACCGTTTGGCTCCTTCGTCAGTTTTCATTTCTATTAATCGAAATCCCTTTTTTTTTTGTCCCCCAAAAAAAACAGCAACAAAAACAGCACTCCACTTTGATGAGATGGACTCCCATAGTAATTTGTAAAAAAAATATTGTATCTTAAATTCCTCAAGGTTATAGTTTCCTATATTCCTGGTGTTCGCCGGAGTTGTTCCATATTTTAGCGATGACCGTAGTTGTTGATGTTTATGACAGACAGATCGACAGACCGGTTTCATATAAAAACTTATAATAATTATAACACCGTGTCAATGTGTGTCTTAGCATTGTGCCACCACACATGATCTCTTTATATATATATATATATAGTTTGTTGTGTGACTGCTTCCATTTCCGGATAGCGCGCAAATTATAATTGCCCATAACAACGTAAAAGGATTTTTCTTTTATAACGCAGCTGCATTTTTGTGCGCAGTATTTTCTTTTCGGAAAATGAAATCGTCTCACTTGAACTATGACGTCATAGATATTCAGTTTTAAAGAAGGTTGGGACATCAGAACAGTAATGTAGTTGATGGGCGTGAAATAAAAAGTGCATAGTGACGTATCGTGGGGGGTGGGGGGGAGAGGGGTGTAGCGAAAATTGGGATTTCTAAATGCGCGTTACTTCAGTTGATGGTTTGTCTGGTAGATGGGAAGTCCACGCATTGATGTCGACAACGTTAGATGAGCAATAACGAGCAATTATTATTATTATTTATCCTTCGCATGCAAAGATTCCCAGTCAATTTTCGACTAGAGTAGTAGCCTTGACCGGAGCAGTATTTTGTTTAAAGGGAGGGAGAGTTGGGCAATTCGCCAGCCTCACTCTCTCGTCCCTGCCTATTCAATTGTTCCAATGGCAAGACTTTGTCAACACGACTGGAGATAGACCAGGGAACAGGGGATGAGGAGCAGTGTGGCGTGTGTACTTCGTGGTGCTCTCCCAGGCCTTCCACATTGCAGGGGTTGTCGGAATGTTCATCGTGTTAATGTCATACCGCCTACGGGACTCCTTCTGTGGGTTTTATTTCAGGGTTTTGCCGTCTCTGAGATGAGTTTCCGTCCAAGTTGAACGAGTCCCATCCACCCGGGGTTCTTGCCTGGGCCGGGGATTGAACTGAAGTCCACGAGATTGACTCAGTTTGAAGCACTCGACCAACCAGCACCTTGTAATGAACCAATGGATGGATCCTTTCAAAGATGAAAAGTGGCTCGGGGCTGCTGTCCTTTTTTAACCCCTACTACTCCCCCCCCTCCCCATACCCCGGTCTCCTGTCTTACTATGATATGTATTGATTTTACTAGGACGCAAAATAGTTTTGATTCTAAAAGTGAGATATATTCCATTCTTTGTGTAGGCGTTCTTAAAATCAAAACACGGTGTCAGACATTACAAATGTATGCACTGCGTTGAACATTGCCAATAAAAGATGTTTGTATTCAAGAGTGGTGCGTCAAAACTCAAAACAAACAGACTCCACCATGAATATTATTCATAAAATTGCCAGTTTGAATGACCAGTTGTGTCATGGCAATGTGTTAGACAACAGTTTGAACCGGTTGCTACCCGTTGTGTCATGGCAATGTGTTAGACAACAGTTTGAACCGGTTGCTACCCGTTGTGTCATGGCAATGTGTTAGACAACAGTTTGAACCGGTTGCTACCCGTTGTGTCATGGCAATGTGTTAGACAACAGTTTGAACCGGTTGCTACCCGTTGTGTCATGGCAATGTGTTAGACAACAGTTTGAACCGGTTGCTACCCGTTGTGTCATGGCAATGTGTTAGACAACAGTTTGAACCGGTTGCTACCCGTTGTGTCATGGCAATGTGTTAGACAACAGTTTGAACCGGTTGCTACCCGTTGTGTCATGGCAATGTGTTAGACAACAGTTTGAACCGGTTGCTACCCGTTGTGTCATGGCAATGTGTTAGACAACAGTTTGAACCGGTTGCTACCCGTTGTGTCATGGCAATGTGTTAGACAACAGTTTGAACCGGTTGCTACCCGTTGTGTCATGGCAATGTGTTAGACAACAGTTTGAACCGGTTGCTACCCGTTGTGTCATGGCAATGTGTTAGACAACAGTTTGAACCGGTTGCTACCCGTTGTGTCATGGCAATGTGTTAGACAACAGTTTGAACCGGTTGCTACCCGTTGTGTCATGGCAATGTGTTAGACAACAGTTTGAACCGGTTGCTACCCGTTGTGTCATGGCAATGTGTTAGACNTTTAGATTCTCTTTGAGCGGAGTTATCGGGAATATTTTATTTCACGTAATTAGTGTCTTATTATTTCCTTCATTTTTCCCCCATTGAAAAGGGGTGATTTGGGGGGGGGGTTAAAGGGGCTGAAAATTGGATCAAAATTGTTGTCATCGGCAACGAGTCTGTGTGCCGAATGTCAGCTTGATTAGTTTGACGGAAAATGGGTCAATGAGCTGTCCGAAAATTATGTCCGTAACAACACACAAAATCGAAATAAGTATAAAGGATTTCTCTTAAAAAGGAAGATGTCTCCAGGCGAATTATCCACTATTTTGTTACAAACTTAGAATGAACACCACATACCGGGAGACATTGATTTGTGGATTTTGTTTCAATTGTCAGACGTGTGTCTGCTCTTACTTGTGACGCCGCGACCCCCCCCCCCTCCCTTCCACCCTCCAACCAGACGACGCCGAATTTCCATCCAGATACTGGGAAAACAACAACAACACAAAACCCGAAACAAAATAAAATGGAAAAGAACAACCAACTAGAAAGGCAAGAAAGGCCCAAAATGTCAATAGTCTTGCATAAACAAGGCTCTAGGCTTCTTATCTCTCGCGTTGTTATGCGAAACAGCGAGCTACGCTGTCGCCGAAAGTCTATTTCAGAGATGTGAAGATGCTTACTAAAAGACGCTGTATGTATGTTAAACAACATAGCCACACACACACACGAAAAAGGTTACAACCCACCCGTCCTCCTCAGCACAGACCGCCGGGGCCGAAATGTGCAAAGATACTTGACAAAAGGGTCATTTTGGAATAGTTGCCCGGGAGATTACGGACTAGTTAGAGCTCGGGAGTTAAATCGGAGAGACGTCAAGGAAGGTCTTCCCCCCCCCCCCTTTTTTTTTTTTCTTTTTGGCTGGGCTTTAATTGTAAACGGAAGGTGTCGTCACAAGAAGTGTCAGCTAAATATGCAATTCAATTTATTTTTGTGTCCAAATGTTTTATGAAGCTTCGCTTTTAAGTGTGGGTTGTTGCGGGGACAAATATTGTAAGATGTAATCATGGCGTTGTGTTACTACTCCCGTTGCATTGGGAGTCATGCGGTCGGTCGGGGTTCTCTGCTTCGGGGGGACAAGTCCACCCTACTAGTCCGCCACGCTAGGAGGAGGCAAACCCCATGTGGGCGCCACCAAGTTTCCCTGGCAACGCTTCCGCTTTCGCGGAACGGGGCGCATTCAAGTAACGCACTTTATTAGAATCCCAATTACTGCTAACTTTAAGGAATTTAATTTTTCGCACCTATTGAACCCAGCGTTGCAGCCGTACACACGTAACTAAAGACATATTTACATACATAGAGAATCACATACGTACTTTGAGTATGATTATTTGACATACTTGACTAAAAAGAAGGAAAAAAATCTTTCGCTCAAAAACGAAAACTGTAAAAAGCTACGATTATTTATAACGGCGGAAGCTCATTTGTCAGCGATTTCAGTTCAACTGATATAGAAATTTAGAACGTAATTTATGTGTACTGTAATTGTGTATTTTTCCAAGCAGGGGTCGAATCCCGTGGGAACGCATGGGAACGGCGTTCTCTTACATTTTTTGGTTGTTTCTCTATATTACTTCTTTTTTTATTTATTTATTTATTTATTTTTTTTTTGGGGGGGGGGGGGGGGGTTTTGGTGTGGTTTTTTTATTTTTTTTTTTTTTTTTTTTTTTCCCAAAACCTTTTTTTTTTTTTTTTTTTTTTTTTTTTTTTTTTTTTTTTTTTTTTTTTTTTTTTTTTTTTTGGGGGGGGGGGGGGGGAGTCTTGCATGCGTTCCTTTAACTTTATTTTTTTGTCATGATCTCCCCAAACAGCTTTTTCTTTTTTCTTTTTATCTCCCAAGACTCGACCTCCTGATTTTTTTTTTTTTTTTTTTTTTTTTTTTTTTTTTTTTTTTTTTTTTTTTTTTTTTTTTTTTTTTTTTTTTTTGGGGGGGGGGGGGGGAGTCTTGCATGCGTTCCTTTAACTTTATTTTTTTGTCATGATCTCCCCAAACAGCTTTTTCTTTTTTCTTTTTATCTCCCAAGACTCGACCTCCTGATTGCACACCAAATTTGGAAGTGTTGCATTCGTTGCATGTGGTGCCGCATTGATCTATATCTGGTGTTGTGGTTTTCTGTTTTGTTCACGTCGAACTCAAAACTCCCCTCCCCTCCCCCCCCTGCCAACCAACCAACTTTCATGGCTGCGTGGTGTACACCACCGCCTAAATGTCAAATCCGGTGCTACATTCGGTGCTACATTCGGTGCTACATTCGGTGCTACATTCGGGGCTACATTCGGTGCTACATTCGGTGCTACATTCAGTGCTACATTCGTCGCAACAAATAGATCCTTATCTGAGGTTTGCGGTAACCTATTTGTGACCCTTTCGTCATGGGATCACCTGTTTGTGACCTTACAGCCTGCTGGTATTCTCTTTGTCACTTCCGTCTAGCGGGTAGCCTATTTAAGACATTCCGTCTTGCTGGTAATCTATTTGTGACCTTCCGTCTAGCGGTTAACCAATTTAAGAAATATCGCCTAGCAGGTAATCTATTTAAGACATTCTGTCTTGCTGGTATTCTATTCCAACTTGACGGTAACCAATTTAAGACATACCGTCCAGCAGGTAACCTACTTAAGACATTATGTCTTGCTGGTGTTCTATTCCAACTTGACGGTAACCAATTTAAGACAAACCGTCCAGCAGGTAACCTACTTAAGACATTCTGTCTTGCTGGTATTCTATTCCAACTTGACGGTAACCAATTTAAGACATACCGTCCAGCAGGTAACATACTTAAGACCGTCCGTCTTGCGCGTGTTCTATTTCTGATCTTCCAACTTGCGGGTAACCCATTGAAGACATTTCGTCTTGCTGACCTTCCGTCTTTAGTGTAACCTATTTAAGCCATCCCGTCTTTCGGGTCAAGGGTTTCCTTTGCATGATTTTATTTATTTATGATAGAACGCAACTTGAAATGAGTCGAACTAGCTGGTGTAACCATGAGTTGTCAGTCGCGGCATGGTTTAGACGTTAAGTTATTTTACCGACTTCGTGGACGCCCACGTGAAATTTGAGCAATATTAACCAACATTTAGCCCATGGGTTTATTGTGTACACCCTGCAGCCACATGGCTTTATTGTGTACACCCTGCACCCACATGGCTTTATTGTGTACACCCTGCAGCCACATGGCTTTATTTGTACACCCTGCAGCCACATGGCTTTATTGTGTACACCCTGCACCCACATCGCTTTATTGTGTACACCCTGTGCCCACATGGCTTTATTGTGTACACCCTGCACCCACATGGCTTTATTGTGTACACCCTGCGCCCACATGGCTTTATTGCGTACACCCTGCGCCCACGTGGCTTTATTGTGTACACCCTGCAGCAACAGTTGTTAAACTCTGCAACAATTCCCTTCCATACTACGTAATCCCTGTATTTCTGTTGCCCACAGACTGCGTAATCCCTTTATTTCTGTTACCCACACACTGCGTAATCCATGTATTTCTGTTGCCCACACACTACGTAATCCCTGTATTTCTGTTTCCCACACACTGCGTAATCCCTGTATTTCTGTTACCCACACACTACATAATCCCTTACTTCTGTTGCCCACACACTACGTAATCCCTGTATTTCTGTTGCCCACACACCGCGTAATCCCTGTATTTCTGTTGCCCACACACTACGTAATCCCTGTATTTCTGTTACCCACACACTACATAATCCATGTATTTCGGTTGCCCACACACTACGTAATCCATGTATTTCTGTTGCCCACACACTACCTAACTGTTACCCACACACTACATAATCCCTTACTTCTGTTGCCCACACACTACGTTATCCCTGTATTTCTGTTGCCCACACACCGCGTAATCCCTGTATTTCTGTTGCCCACACACTACGTAATCCCTGTATTTCTGTTACCCACACACTGCATAATCCATGTATTTCGGTTGCCCACACACTACGTAATCCATGTATTTCTGTTGCCCACACACTACATAATCCATGTATTTATGTTGCCCACACACTACGAAATCCATGTATTTCTGTTGCCCACATACTACGTAATCCATGTATTTCTGTTGCCCACACACTACGTAATCCCTGTATTTCTGTTGCCCACACACTACGTAATCCCTGTATTTCTGTTGCCCACACACTGCGTAATCCATGTATTTCTGTTGCACACACACTGCGTAATCCATGTATTTCTGTTGCCCACACACTACGTAATCCCTGTATTTCTGTTGCCCACACACTACGTAATCCCTGTATTTCTGTTGCCCACACACTACGTAATCCATGTATTTCTGTTGCCCACACACTACGTAATCCCTGTATTTCTGTTGCCCACACACTACGTAATCCCTGTATTTCTGTTGCCCACACACTACGTAATCCCTGTATTTCTGTTGCCCACACACTACGTAATCCCTGTATTTCTGTTACCCACACACTGCGTAATCCATGTATTTCTGTTGCCCACACACTGCGTAATCCATGTATTTCTGTTGCCCACACACTACGTAATCCAGCGGTTCTCAACCTGTGGGTCGCGAGACCCTTTTCCAGGGGTCGCCTAAGACCATCAGAAAACACTTATGCTCTACAGTTATGAAGTAGCAACAAACACAATTTTTGGCTAAGGGGTCGCCACAACATGAGGAACTGTATTAAAGGGTTGCGGCATTGGGAAGGTTGAGAACCACTGGCGTAATCCATGTATTTCTGTTGCCCACACACTGCGAAATGCCCATGTCCGACCACCTCATACTCCCCTCCCCCGACTTGGTCTTTTGGGATCCATTCCTTCTAATGTGCCTCTTATTTACCGTTAGAATGATCTAGAATAATTTTTTTTTTTTAAACTAACATGTTTGATGATTGATCTCCTCTGCTGTCTGCTGTCATTCCATCATGTATCCTATAAATGAGCCCCTCTAAGAATGTTTTAATTAAAAATATGTAAGGGGGTGACATCTCCACCCTCCACCCTTATGCTAAAACACAATACGCCCGTGCTGGGTCAGACATAGCTAAACATATGCGTAGACAAAGCGGCCGCAGCGTGGCAGATCCGAAAGAAAGAACAGATAAAACTCCTAGCCGCTGGCGCATAGAAGAAGGGATCAGGATTATCCGGCCTGTCGCCACGGTGGTCCAAGCAAGATGGATGGCCGCCGCCGTGCCAGGCCCCCAGCTCGGACAGCGTCCCGCGAGGCCGGGCCAGCGAGAAGACTTGAGATGCAAGTGCGGTCCTTGCATAATATTATCTATGTAACCATTGTCCTGAGCTACCGTTTTTTTTGGTGGTTTTTTTTTTTTGCGTAGCCATTCCATTCCGGGCAGCATGTGTCACTGTAAGCTTCAGCAGACATTTACATGAACGGAATGCTTCGCAGCACACCCATGAACACTGAAGCTAAAAAAAAATATTTTTTTTTAAATAATTAAAAAAAAGAACTCAAAATAATGATATATCTTTGTCATAAATGCTATATTGATGGGGCTTATTAAGTTGTTAATGGGTGTTTGATCTTTTCCTTGTTTGAATTTAAAATAAGATCTTTTTTAAAAAAAATTGATCCACATAAGTGGAATTGGTTGTAATTCTGTTTCATTCAGCGTTCATATTCTATTCGGTCTTGGAAACCCTTGTTTGAGTTTTGCGTTGTTCCTTAAAAATCTGTCTGTAGCAAGACTTTCTTCGAATAATTTGGCATACTTAATAACTGTTCAAAATTAATTAAACCCAATCGATATATTCAGAGAAATCGGTTGATCTCGCGATAAGTATGGGTTGATCTCGCGATAAGTATGGGTTGATCTCGCGATAAGTATGGGTTGATCTCGCGATAAGTATGGGTTGATCTCGTGATAAGTATGGGTTGATCTCGCGATAAGTATGGGTTGATCTCGCGATAAGTATGGGTTGATCTCGCGATAAGTATGGGTTGATCTCGCGATAAGTATGGGTTGATCTCGCGATAAGTATGGGTTGATCTCGCGATAAGTATGGGTTGATCTCGCGATAAGTATGAAGTTAACGTCTGAAAGATTGGATTTTTAATGATTTTTTATTAGAGTTTAAATACGAAATAATTCAATACATTAAGGAGAAAAAAACAACAACCACATTACACTTACACTGTTTTAAAACACAACCACTCACTAATTACACATACATTACCAGCAGCCCTATCTAACAGAAATTAAAGTTGTGAAGTTTCAAACTAGGTCGGGAGAGAGAGAGAGAGAGAGATAGACTTCCTCAGGGAGTCGTCACACTGGTATTGGTATATTAAGAGATCCCTTCCCATACACCCGTCCACTGGTCGAAATCGTTTTTGAGATAAGCAGAACTTGACGCGGGAGTAACGGCCCCTTTATTTCTCGTGTGAGTCGACGGCGCATCTAGTATGCCTTCAAATGATGAGGTCACAGCTAGTATGCCTTCAAATGATGAGGTCACAGCTAGTATGCCTTCAAATGATGAGGTCACAGCTAGTATGCCTTCAAATGATGAGGTCACAGCTAGTATGCCTTCAAATGATGAGGTCACAGCTAGTATGCCTTCAAATGATGAGGTCACAGCTAGTATGCCTTCAGATGATGACGTCACAGCTAGTATGCCTTCAAATGATGAGGTCACAGCTAGTATGCCTTCAGATGATGACGTCACAGCTAGTATGCCTTCAAATGATGAGGTCACAGCTAGTATGCCTTCAAATGATGACGTCACAGCTAGTATTTCAAAAACTCGACTCAACATTTCCCCTGTGACTTTCGGTGGGATATTTTTTTTTTCTTTTTTTGAAAAAGTTGAGTTGGGGGGGGGAGGGGGGGGGTTAACATCTTTTGGATATAGGTTAGTGCTTCTATGAAAGGGGTTCTATTATGGATCAGTGCACCAAACTAGAAAATATCAGAGGTTCTCAAATGATTTTTCCTGCACTTTCTTATATTAAAAAAAAAATAACAGACAGACAATGAAACAAACTTGCAAAAGATCGAACAACACACAAAAAAAACCAACGAACCAAACTGAACACATAGTGGAGAGGTATGGTAACTTGAAATGTCAGCAATCCTGTCACGGAATGTATATCCTCTATATTTTAGTTGTAATCGACGCTGTCTTTCTCTAAATATCAATATATGAGTATTTCAAATCAGTTGCAGTGAGTTATCTTTTTGTTGTTCATAATAAAGAAATGGTAGAAGAAGTGCGGCTTTATCAGTGGACAAGAAAAAAAGAATTGGGGGGGGGGGCGATTTGGTTGTTGCTGACCCAGATATTACCTAGATTTTTCGGCAGACGTCGAGATGATTTCATGAAGCCTGGCTGGTAATCCGTGGCGACTGATTTAGAATCCCTGTCGACTGACTCAGAATCCGAGGAGCTTGGCTGGTAATCTTCAGAGATATGGCTTGGGTGCCCAGTAGACTGATTGAGAGTCCCTGGAGATTGGCTGATGATCCCCCGGAGCCTGACTGTGGTACCCAAAAGGCGAAACATTCACAGTATACACGGGTCTGTTTATGTTGTGGGCATGATTTGGGTTATTGCCTAATTTGCCTATGTGGGCATATTGGGTTATTTCCTAGATTTCCTACGTGGACATATTGGGTTATTTCCTAGATTTCCTAAGTGGGCATATTGGGTTATTTCATAGATTGTCTATGTAGGAATATGGGGTTATTGCCTAGAATGCCTATATGGGCATATTGGTTTATTGTCTAGATTGCCTATGTGGGCATATTGGGTTATTGCCTAGAATGCCTCTATAGGCATATTGGGTTATTGTCTGCATTGTCTATGTGGGCATAATGGGTTATAGTCTAGATTGCCTATACAGCACAGCATTTTAAAGACATCCTCCAGACCCTTGACACCAGATCCTAACGTGTTTTACGCCACTATTAGTGGTGACAGTGGCGTAGAAAGTGAGGCGTGGGGGGGGGGGACAATTTTGAAAAAAAAATTGGACGGGGTGGAATTTTGGGTTAACTGCAAAGTGGGGATTTTTTTTCGGGGAGCGGGGGGCATAAAAAATCTTGGCCCGTCCGACTAGCCGCAAGCTACGTTACAGGCAGGCAGTACATTCAGGGACTAGCCCCAAGCTACATTACAGGCAGGCAGTACATTCAGGGACTAGCCCCAAGCTACATTACAGGCAGGCAGTACATTCAGGGACTAGCCCCAAGCTACGTTACAGGCAGGCAGTACATTCAGGGACTAGCCCCAAGCTAC
>CAXITT010000325.1:621323-683674 GCA_964033795.1 Lymnaea stagnalis
GTTGTTTTGTTGTTTTTTAAGGGGGGGATCGATTTTATTTAAAAAAGGGGGGGGGGGGGTGTTAGAGCCGTCTCTGGTTCGCATATCTCCTCTCCATGACATGACCCTTCAAACGAAATGACCCTGTAAAACATGGGCCTTAGGTCTGTTACAGAAATACCCATAAACCCATGTCTTTTTGTCAAGAGATATCCATTAAGTCCATGTTTCTCTGTTACGAGAAACCCGATAAGACCATGCTTCTCTGTTAGAGAAATCCATTAAGACCATGTTTCTCTGTTAGAGAAATCCATTAAGACCATGTTTCTTTGTTACGAGAAATCCATTAAGACCATGTTTCTCTTTTACGGGAAATCCATTAAAACCATGTTTCTCTTTTACGAGAAATCCATTAAGCCCATGTTTCTCTGTTATGAGAAATTTATTTGGGTACTGTGAACACATGTTGATAAGGACACCCACGAGGAACGAAAGTTTACTCGCGGGGAACGGGGGGCTACTCAAAGGGAACTGAAGACCACTCAATGGGAACGGAAGGTCGCTCACTGGGAACGGAAAACCACTCACGGGGATTGGAAGGCCACTTAAAAAGAACTAAAAGCCACTTAAATGAAACGTAAGACCACTCAAATTGAACGAAAGGCCACACAAATGGAACATAAGACCACTCAAATGCAACGGAAAGCCACTCAAATGGAACGGATGGCCACTCAAATTGAACGGAAGACCACTCAAGTGGAACGGAAGGCCACTCAAATAGAACGGAAGGCCACTCAAATGGAACGGGAGATCACTCATGGGGAACATAAAGCCACTCGCGACAACAAGCCATGGCAAGAGCAAGGGTACCGTGAGATTTTCACAGAAACAAAAATAGAAGCAAATTATGCTGCTATGAATGAATTAAAGTCACACAAATAAAGTTGTTTGAGAACAACCCGAGAACTGACATGCCAAGCAAGACTGTTCCCAGATGACACAGCGGTGTATAGGACGATCGCCAACAGATCTGACCAGGACCAGCTACAACAGGATCTCAATCTGTTGGCTGAGTGGGAGACTAGCTGGGACATGGAATTTCACCCTGCCAAGTGCCAGACACTATCAGTCTCTAGAAGTTGTACTCCTCTACACTACCAATACGAACTGCAGGGCCATATACTTGAGCCAGTTTCCGCCTTTAAGTACCTGGGTGTTACCACTCAAAGAGAGGTCCGCTGGGACGAGCATATTAACGATGTATGTAACCAAGCAAACAAGACCATGGGGTTCTTAAGGCGTAATCTAAAGATTGGCAACTCCTGTGTGAAAGAAAGAGCACATAAAGCCTTTGTCCGTCCGGTTTTAGATTATGCATTTACCCAGAAGAGCATTGACAGGTTGGAAGCGGTCCAGCGACAAGCAGCAGGTCCAGCGACGAGCAGCACGCTTTGTCCTGAACCGCTACAAGAATACCTCTAGTGTTGGCAGCATGCTGGAAACACTAGGCTGGTCACCATTGGAGGAACGACGACGACAATCCAGGCTCTCCATGATGTACAAGATAAATAATGAGCTGGTCCACTGTTCCAGTATTAAACAGAAACTCGTCCCTCTCCCCCATAGACAGCGACGAGGCCATGACAGGCAATTCAGGCTCATACCAGCAAGAAGCCAGTATAGGAGCTGCTCATTCCTGCCCACAGAAACTCGTCCCTCTCCCCCATAGACAGCGACGAGGCCATGACAGGCAATTCAGGCTCATACCAGCAAGAAGCCAGTATAGGAGCTGCTCATTCCTGCCCAAGACAATCAGGGACTGGAACAATCTTTCAAAGGGAACTGTTGAGGCGACAACACTAGACACATTTGTGTCTATTGCCTCAACCCTTCAAACCCCTAGTGCATGATTTCCTCATCACCACCAGTAACAGAAACATTGCAAATCCCATCTACATGCATAGGAGCCAAAATGATCAATAAATTGATCGTGGGCCCTTAAGATATAGAAGAAGAAGAAGGAGCTGCTCATTCCTGCCCAAGACAATCAGGGACTGGAACAATCTTTCAAAGGAACAGTTGAGGCGACAACACTAGACACATTTGCGTCTATTGCCTCAAGCCTTCCAACACCCATTGCATGATTCCTTCACAAAGTAGCACTTGCAATCAGTGAAATATCCTCATCAACATCAGGCACAGAAACATTGCAAATCCCCTCTACATGCATAGGAGCCAAAATGATCAATAAATTGATCGTGGGCCCTTAATATATAGAAGAAGAACATGAACTCAAGTAATGCACATTTAAGAATCCCAATTTTTGCTACACTGCTTCATCTCATGATACGTCACTGCACACTTTTTATTTCACGCCCATGAAATATATGAAATATTCTGCTAGGGGCATGAAAGTGAACGAAACCAACTGCTACACAATGAGCATCTCCCGTCTCACGAACAAAACCATCAACCTATATGTACTTCCCAAACAACACAATTCTCCGACAAGTATCAAATAATCCATACCTTGGAATTCTCATCTCGAATAATCTAAAATGATCTCCCCATATAAACAAAATTTTAAAAAGCCAACTCCACACTTGGTTTCATTCGAAGAAATCTGCGCCACTGCCCAACATCCTGCAAACGAAATGACTATCTCGCACTCGTCCGTCCGCTACTAGAATATGGTGCGATCATCTGGGATACAGACCTAAGTCACTGACCTCTTAAAAAGATTTGACATTCCCCTCCCTCAAAGACAGACGAGAAAAGCTCCGCCTAATATCCTTATATAAAGTGGTCACGGGGCTAGTGCCGGCCATTCCAGCTAACACGTATCTCACCCCGAAGAAGCCAGGTCGCTTAATCAGAGCCAAACGCTCAATAAACACTGACTTCACCTCGGACAACTCCATGAGCAGTTACATCCGGAACAATAGTAAATGCCTCACTGTACCTCGGTGTAAGACAGTCCAATATAAACAATCATTCTTCCCACGAACAATAATTGCTTGGAACTACCTGGACAATGCCGGCGTGGACTCGACATCCATCGAGAGTTTCAAGGCTGCTGCCCTGGCACCACCCGCCTGGAGCCGTTAGGATGGCCGCACCGTTTCCCCAACCGTTGCACATATGACAGTACATAGATGCAGTAACGTACCCTATCAGAATCAGAACCACTTTTAAACCGACTATTTTTACACCGTAATTAAAGTGAGATGATTTCATTTTCCGAAAAGAAAATATTACGCGCCAAACGCAGTAGCGCTATTTAAAATAACACCATTTTAGCTTAATCATCGGCAATTGTATTTTACGCGCTACTGAACTCCTTATTGAACCATACTTTCTTTCAAACATTTAGAATTATTTGTAATATACTCTCAATACCAATCCGCTGAATGGGAAGCAGCCAGAAATGGAGGCAGTCCACAAGTCACACCAGAAGTGTAGTATAGATAAGAAGATTATTCCATTCACATGCTATTGTTTACCTTGAGAAGTAAGAATGAAAATAATTCTCTAAAAATGTCTAAAACTGCGTTACGGCTGACTGAACCGGGGTGTCTTTGGCGCTACGCCACAGACCAGGAGACTGAACGGTGCCTGGTACCTGAGGAGATAAGGGGCCAGCTGACAAGTAGCCGTGGTCCAGACACGGTCCAAAGATTCCAAAGCATACGAATTCAAACAAAACTATCTGCGTGAATCTTAACATTGTACACCAACAGGTTCCCACTGAGGCGTGACGAGTTATCAATCTGCCAGCTCAATTAATGCTGATTCGTAAAGCTTAACAGACCGCCCGCCCCCCCCCACCTCACTTATCACTCATATGAGACAGTAGCTGTACACCTTTTAAAACGTTTAAAAAAAGTGTACATATAGTTACTGTAGGTCTGCCTTTTTGGATGTGCGCCTGTTATGTTTCTGCATGTCATATGTCTGTCTGCGTGTCTGTATGACCACATGGTTTATGTCTGCCTGCGTTACTTACGTAAATGTGATCGAATGTCATTAATATGTCTGTATTACCTAATGTTATGACCATATGTCTATATGACATCAGGTCTATATGAATTAATGTCTATATGACCTCATGTCTATATTACCTTATGTCCTGTATCCGCATTGATTTGTTTCTATATGATCGCATATTATGCCCATATCAGTTCCTGTATGTGTGATATGTGTGTATCTGAAATAGATATGTCTGCATTGATGATATCTACATGACTCAACTTTTTAAACTTTTTTTGCGTTGCACATCTCCATGTCTGCTTGTCTGTATTCGTATGTCTGCTTGTATGTATTCGTATGTCTGCTTGTCTGTATTCGTATGTCTGCTTGTCTGTATTCTTATGTCTGCTTGTCTGAAGACCACTCAAAGGGAACGAAAGTCTACTCAGGGGGAATGGAAGGCTACTTAAAGGAACGGAAGGCCACTCAGGGGGAATGGAAGGCTACTTAAAGGGAACGGAAAACCACTGTAATGGAACAGACAAGTCTGCTTGTCTCTATTCTTATGTCTGCTTGTCTGTATTCTTACGTCTGCATATATCTGCAATGTGATAATATGTATGTTTTTTATGCTTGCATTTTTTAAAAATCTATTCGTCTATATTCTTATCAGATGCACATCCAGCAATGAACGATCTAACTCGTCCACCCCACCCACTTCCCCCCAACGGAATAATCAGCATTTGGCCAGTGTCAAATCAACAATGTCCATCTCGACAATGTCCATCTCGACAATGTCCATCTCTACGTTTTAACCGCCCGACCGACAAACGTTCCCCACAAATGTCAACACAAAGCATGACATTCGTTCCACTCGACAAACAAACAAACACAACAATTTGCCAAATGCAATTTGTGTCTACGACAAAGAAGTGCCGCCCCCGCCCCGCCTTCTCTTTGTCCGGCGCCCTCANAACAAAACAAAAAAGGTGAAAACTCCATCGCCGTGCGGTCTTCTAATCATACTTGCGGGGGGCGGGGGGGGGGATAAAATCAACATAGCTTCTATCTGGTGGGGTGTAATTGAGAGGAATGTGCTAATGGAAAGTGGTGGGGGTGGTCGCGTTAATTAAAGGTGGATGACATGACATGACAGTCGTGGTGGTCTGAGGTTCTTTGGGTTTTTGAGTAATACTAATTACCCATAACACCAACGCCTAGAGCACACCATTTCAATAAGGGCTAGAAGGGGGGGGGGCATTTGGGACATGGTGTATAGCTAGGTCTCTTTGGGGTAGTGTGTGTGGGGAGGGTGTTGTTCAAGCTAACGGAATCCAAGTTGTAGAGTCCTGCTTGTAGAGTCCTGCTTGTAGAGTCCTGCTTGTAGAGTCCTGCTTGTACAGTCCTGATTGTACATCCTCTTGTACAGTCCTGCTTGTAGAGTCCTGCTTGTAGAGTCCTGTTTGTAGAGTCCTGCCTGTACAGTCCTGCCTGTACAGTCATGCTTGTACAGTCCTGCCTGTACAGTCATGCTTGTACAGTCCTGCCTGTACAGTCATGCCCGTAGAGTCCTGCTGTCGTAAGCTGTTCGTTTTGTCAATAATATTTCAATCATCAGATTTTTTTTTTAAATACTGGATACAAGCTGGCTAGTATTATCTTTATCATAGTATCCAGAGACAGGTTGGCTGGTATTATTTCTATCCTGGTATCCATCATTTAAAAAAGGAAAGAAACATTTTTCCAGCTTTGGAAGTTGACATATGTTGGAAAGGGGGGGGGGGTGTCTCTGTGAATTAAGTAAAGACTGTAACCTTGTTTTTGTAGCTACTAATTACCGGGACGTAGGGGACTTTTTTTTTTTTTTTTTTTTTTAAAAAAAAGAAACATTTTTCCAGCTTTGGAAGTTGACATATGTTGGAAAGGGGGGGTGGGTGTCTCTGTGAATTAAGTAAAGACTGTAACCTTGTCTGTGTAGCTACTAACTACCTGGACGTATGTGACTATTATTTTTTTTTTGTCTTTAAACTGTATACGCACTAACCATGTCAGTCGCACTAACTGTCTCTCCGCAGCTACGGTTAGTGACCCCCCCCCGGGGCTGACCCCCCTCCTACGCCCAACCTACCTACGCCACTGATACTGACTATGACAAGACATTCACATTACACAACATTAAGAATTATCTGTCTAACACAGGAGAACATTGTCTGTCAATTACTTAAAAACACCGGGGGTTTCTTTAACACTCGAAAAACGCCGTGTGTTCAACACTCAAAACCGTTGTGTGTTAAACACTCAAAAAAAAACACAAGTTTAAAAAAAAAATTTGAAAAGCGTCTTGAGGTTTAACGCCTTGAAAACACATTCAGTTCTTAGAAAATATCATGTCTATTTTAACACTTGTCCAATTTTTAACCAGGTTAAGGTCATTAATAGTGACCCAAGGTTCAGACTGACAATGTTGTACCCATCTCGTGTCAACTCTGGTACAGCCAGCTCCACGTCAGTCTTGTTGTGTCAGCTCTGGTACAGCCAGCTCCACGTCAGTCTTGTTGTGTCAGCTCTGGTACAGCCAGCTCCACGTCAGTCTTGTTGTGTCAGCTCTGGTATAGTCATGTCCAGGTCAGTCTTGTTGTATCATCTCTGGTACAGTCAGCTCCACGTCAGTCTTGTTGTGTCAGCTCTGGTATAGTCATGTCCAGGTCAGTCTTGTTGTATCATCTCTGGTACAGCCAGCTCCACGTCAGTCTTGTTGTGTCAGCTCTGGTATAGTCATGTCCAGGTCAGTCTTGTTGTATCATCTCTGGTACAGTCAGCTCCACGTCAGTCTTGTTGTGTCAGCTCTGGTATAGTCATGTCCAGGTCAGTCTTGTTGTATCATCTCTGGTACAGCCAGCTCCACGTCAGTCTTGTTGTGTCAGCTCTGGTACAGTCTTGTCCAGGTCAGTCTTGTTGTGTCAACTCTGGTACAGTCGGTTTCATGTCAGTCTTGTTGTGTCAACTCTGGTACAGTCAGTTCCATGTCAGTCTTGTTGTGTCAACTCTGGTACAGTCGGTTCCATGTCAGTCTTGTTGTGTCAACTCTGGTACAGTCATGTCCATGTCAGTCTTGTTGTGTCAACTCTGGTACAGTCATGTCCATGTCAGTCTTGTTGTGTCAACTCTGGTACAGTCATGTCCATGTCAGTCTTGTTGTGTCAACTCTGGTACAGTCAGTTCCATGTCAGTGTTGTTGTGTCAACTCTGGTACAGCCATGTCCATGTCAGTCTTGTTGTATCAACTCTGGTACAGCCATGTCCATGTCAGTCGCGCTGGCTGCCCTCACGCAATAACGGAAATGAAAGGTGTACCGTTACATTAACAAAAACGACCAACACACACACACACACGCACACATTAAGTTTCATCTTGATTTTCTCTCTCTGCATCCTGCAAGCTAAATGACAAAATTTTACGCGTGGGTCCCAAACATCGGCACACCGTCTAAATGTCAAGCGGTCCGAATGTCCTTTTGCTCAAATGTCCATCGATCGATGTACACCCGGGTTTGTTGTAGTTCAGTAATGAATCATTGCCAAGTTGTTGCACGTACAACAAGCAGCAGGTTGTATAATCCTGTTTTTTTAAACATATTTTTTAAAATATTATTTTCGAGTTTGTTTACAAACACTGAATGTGTTGCGGACAAGTGATAAAATGAATGAGGCATCTAGGGGGGGGGGCCTTCGACGTGTTTTTAGATAGTTTCAACGCCCCAAGGGTGCAGTCACACCAGCTCCGCCCTCCACGCGTGGTGAAAAAATTGATCTTTGTTGTGTAGTAGAAGGAATAGTTTACGGGCGTTTGTATACGACTTAAGTATGTTAAGTTAAATGGGCAGGTTGTAGAAGGTTGGACACGTTGTAGAAGGCTGGACAGGTTGTAGAAGGTTGGACAGGTTGTAGAAGGTTGGACAGGTTGTAGAAGGCTGGACAGGTTGTAGAAGGTTGGACAGGTTGCTGAAGGTTGGACAGGTTGCAGAAGGTTGGACAGGTTGTAGAAGGTTGGACAGTTTGTAGAAGGTTGGACAGTTTGTAGAAGGCTGGACAGGTTGTAGAAGGCTGGACAGGTTGTAATAAGGCTGGACAGGTTGTAGAATGCTGTACAGGTTGTAGAAGGTTGTAGAACGTTGGACAGGTTGTAGAAGGTTGGACAGATTATAGAAGGTTGGACAGGTTGTATAAGGTTTGACAGGTTGTATAAGGTTGGACGGGTTGTAGAAGGCTGGACAGTTTGTATAAGGTTGGACAGGTTGTAGAAGTTTGGACGGGTTGTAGAAGTTTGGACGGGTTGTACAAGTTTGGACGGGTTGTAGAAGTTTGGACAGGTTGTAGAAGGTTGGACAGGTTGTAGAAGGTTGGACAGGTTGTAGAAGGTTGTAGAAGGTTATAGAAGGTGGGATGTGTTGAGGATGCTAGCAATGATGCTGATGACTGTTTCTGTTGAGGATGCTAGCGATGATGCTGATGACTGTTTCTTTTGAGGATGCTAGCGATGATGCTGATGACTGTTTCTTTTGAGGATGCTAGCGATGAGGCTGATGACTGTTTCTTTTGAGGATGCTAGCGATGATGCTGATGACTGTTTCTTTTGAGGATGCTAGCGATGATGCTGATGACTGTTTCTTTTGAGGATGCTAGCGATGATGCTGATGACTGTTTCTTTTGAGGATGCTAGCGATTATGCTGATGACTGTCTCTATTGAGGATGCTAGCGATGATGTTGATGACTGTTTCTATTGAGGACGCTAGCGATGATGTTGATGACTGTCTCTATTGAGGATGCTAGGGATGATGCTGATGACTGTTTCTATTGAGGATGCTAGCGATGATGCTGATGACTGTTTCTATTGAGGATGCTAGCGATGATGCCGATGACAGTTTCTATTGAGGACGCTAGCGATGATGCTAATGACTGTCTCTATTGAGGATGCTAGCGATGATGCTGATGACTGTCTCTATTGAGGATGCAAGCGATGATGCTGATGACTGTTTCTATTCAGGATTCTAGCAATGATGTCGATGACAGTTTCTATTGAGGACGCTAGCGATGATGCTGATGACTGTTTCTATTGAGGATGCTAGCGATGATGTCGATGACAGTTTCTATTCAGGACGCTAGCGATGATGCTGATGACTGTTTCTATTGAGGATGCTAGCGATGATGTCGATGACAGTTTCTATTGAGGACGCTAGCGATGATGCTGATGACTGTTTCTATTCAGGATGCTAGCAATGATGCTGATGACTGTTTCTATAGAGGACGCTAGCAATGATGCTGATGACTGTTTCTTTTGAGGATGCTACCAATGATGCTGATGACTGTTTCTTTTGAGGATGCGAGCGATGATGCTGATGACTGTTTCTATTCAGGATGCTAGCCATGATGCTGATGACTGTCTCTATTGAGGATGCTAGCGATGAAGCTGATGACTGTCTCTGTTGAGGATGCTAGCGATGATGCTGATGACTGTCTCTATTGAGGATGCTAGCGATGATGCTGATGACTGTTTCTATTGAGGATGCTAGCGATGATGCTGATGACTGTTTCTATTGAGGATGCTAGCGATGATGCCGATGACAGTTTCTATTGAGGACGCTAGCGATGATGCAAATGACTGTCTCTATTGAGGATGCTAGCGATGATGCTGATGACTGTCTCTATTGAGGATGCAAGCGATGATGCTGATGACTGTTTCTATTGAGGATTCTAGCAATGATGTCGATGACAGTTTCTATTGAGGACGCTAGCGATGATGTCGATGACAGTTTCTATTGAGGACGCTAGCGATGATGCTGATGACTGTTTCTATTCAGGATGCTAGCAATGATGCTGATGACTGTTTCTATAGAGGACGCTAGCAATGATGCTGATGACTGTTTCTTTTGAGGATGCTACCAATGATGCTGATGACTGTTTCTTTTGAGGATGCGAGCGATGATGCTGATGACTGTTTCTATTCAGGATGCTAGCCATGATGCTGATGACTGTCTCTATTGAGGATGCTAGCGATGAAGCTGATGACTGTCTCTGTTGAGGATGCTAGCGATGATGCTGATGACTGTCTCTATTGAGGATGCTAGCGATGATGCTGATGACTGTCTCTATTGAGGATGCTAGCGATGATGCTGATGACTGTCTCTGTTGAGGATGCTAGCGATGATGCTGATGACTGTCTCTATTGAGGATGCTAGCGATGATGCTGATGACTGTCTATATTGAGGATGCTAGCGATGATGCTGATGACTGTCTCTGTTGAGGATGCTAGCGATGATGCTGATGACCGTCCTTGTTGAGGATGCTAGCGATGCTGCTGATGACTGTCTCTATTTAGGATGCTAGCGATGATGTTGATGACTGTTTCTATTGAGGATGCTAGCGATGATGCTGATGACTGTTTCTGTTGAGGATGCTAGCGATGATGTCAATGACTGTTTCTGTTGAGGATGCTAGTGATGATGTCGATGACTGTTTCTGTTGAGGATGCTAGCGATGATGTCGATGACTGTTTCTGTTGAGGATGCTAGCGATGATGTCGATGACTGTTTCTGTTGAGGATGCTAGCGATGATGTCGATGACTGTTTCTGTTGAGGATGCTAGCGATGATGCTGATGACTGTTTCTGTTGAGGATGCTAGCGATGATGTCGATGACTGTTTCTGTTGAGGATGCTAGTGATGATGTCGATGACTGTTTCTGTTGAGGATGCTAGCGATGATGTTGATGACTGTTTCTGTTGAGGATGCTAGCGATGATGTCGATGACTGTTTCTGTTGAGGATGCTAGCGATGATGTCGATGACTGTTTCTGTTGAGGATGCTAGCGATGATGTCGATGACTGTTTCTGTTGAGAATGCTAGCATGATGTCGATGACTGTTTCTGTTGAGGATGCTAGTGATGATGTCGATGACTGTTTCTGTTGAGGATGCTAGCGATGATGTCGATGACTGTTTCTGTTGAGGATGCTAGCGATGATGTTGATGACTGTTTCTGTTGAGGATGCTAGCGATTATGTCGATGACTGTTTCTGTTGAGGATGCTAGCGATGATGTTGATGACTGTTTCTGTTGAGGATGCTAGCGATGATGTCGATGACTGTTTCTGTTGAGGATGCTAGCGATGATGTTGATGACTGTTTCTGTTGAGGATGCTAGCGATGATGTTGATGACTGTTTCTGTACTAAGCTAGACGGAATGCGGATTGTTGTCCAACGGGAACTGAAATAGAAGATGTGGCTCCAGATGAGTGATTAATTTTAAGTAAGCAAGGATTTAATTCTTACTGTTATGTAAGCAAGGATTTAATGTTACTGTTATGTAAGCAAGGGTTTAATGTTACTGTTATTTAAGCAAGGGTTTAATTTACTTTTATGTAAGCAAGGGTTTATTGTTACTGTTATGTAAGCAAGGGTTTAATTTACTGTTATGTAAGCAAGGGTTTAATGTTACTGTTATACAAGCAAGGGTTTGCTGTTACTGTTATGTAAGCAAGGGTTTATTTTTCTGTTATGTAAGCAAGGGTTTTAATGTTATTATGTAAGCAAGGGCTTAATGTTACTGCTATGTTAGCATGAGTTTAATGTGACTGTTATGTAAGCATACGTTTGACGTCACTCTTATATAATGCTATTAATGTAATCAATGGTCAGTTCTTTCACCATGTGTTTTATTCCCCCCCCCTCACCCCCACCCCCCTCCCCAAACCGTTAAACTGGACACCTCTGGGTTATGTGAAGCCCTTAAGTGTTTCGTGTCAATACACTGATTAGTAAGCATACGTTTGACGTCACTCTTATATAATGCTATTAATGTAATCAATGGTCAGTTCCTTCACCATGTGTTTTATTCCCCCCCCCTCACCCCCACCCCCCTCCCCAAACCGTTAAACTGGACACCTCTGGGTTATGTGAAGCCCTTAAGTGTTTCGTGTCAATACACTGATTGGGGGGGGGGGTAAATGAGAATTTGTAAATAAGGCACCTGGAGGTGTATGTGAGGTTCCCGGAAACAAAAGCGTGCCATGGTTTATGATGGACCAGTGTGACCGGGGCATCACTGCATGTGTGGCCTAGTGTAGGCGGGGCACCACTGCACGTGTGGCCTAGTGTGGGCGGGGCATCACTTCACGTGTGGCCTAATGAGGACGGGCATCACTGCCACGTATTGGGTGGCATCGCTACACGTGTGGCCTTGTGTGGGCGGGGCATCACTGCACGTGTGGCCCAAAGCATCCAGAGCAGCGGTTCTCAACCTGTGGGTGGCAACCCCTTGTGGGGGTCGAACGACCCTGACACAGGGGTCGTCTAAGACCATCGGAAACACACAGGGTATTTATGAAACAGCAACAAAAAATAATTTTATGCTTGGGGGGTCACCACAACATGAGGAACTGTATGAAAGAGTCGCGGCATTAGGATTAGGAATGTTGAAAACCACTGCTCTAGAGCATAAGGGGGAGGTGGGTCTCTGAGTATTTGAGGTACCCATCTTATTTAAAGTCGCCTATATGGAATCCCTCTGTATATTGCGCCCTTCTGTATGTTTCGCCTTTCTGTATATTGCGCCTTTCTATATATTTCGCCTTGTGTATATTGCACCCTTGTCTAAACTGCATTCTTGTCTAAATTGCACCCTTGTGTATATTGCATCCTTGTGTACATTGCGCCCTTCTGTATATTGCACCCTTGTGTATACTTTGCCCTTCTGTATATTGCGCCCTTCTGTATATTGCACATTGTGTATATTGCGCCCTTTTGTATATTACGCTCTCGTTTATGGGTGTCATTAAGAATGCAGGGGTTCTATGTCATTGAGACACGTCATGCTGTGAGGCTCCTGCAAGAAGGCGTGGCAGCTCGGTCCATTGGTTTATAAGTTTATCCTGGTCCAATCATAAAGCAGGCATCTTTGGTGCAGTCGACGATATAATTTGAAAAGGTTTTTAAAGTAGAAACGCAGCATGTTGACTCGGACGCTACAAAAATGGTCTTGCCATATTGGGCAATCGGTTAAACGCAATTTCCCTTTCAAGTGACAGATCATCCATCTAACAGCACGGTCGCGCTGCCAGATTATTGGGGAGGGGAGCGGTAGTGGAGGTAAAGCCAAAGATACACATGGAAGGGGGTGGGTGGGTTGGGGGGGGGCTAGGCGGGACAGGCAATCACACAGCTAGACAACTAATCACACAATCACAGGAGAAACATACCGGGGGTTGGGGGCCTGACACGGGGTGGGGCCTGACACGGGGTGAGTGTCTAACACTGGGAGGGGGCCTGACATAGGGAGGGGGCCTGAAACTGGTATGGGCCCGACATGGGGAGAGGACCTGGCATGGGGTGATTGCCTGACGTGGTGTGAATGCCTGACACGGGGTGGGGGCCTGACACGGGGCGGGAGGGCCTGACACGGAGGTGGCGTGGGGTGGAGCTGGTTTGACCCAGTTTGGGTGAATGAAGGTCATAATTTTAATACAGTAGCCAACAATGTTTTTAGGATGTTCAGGTAACTTAAGACCAATGTGACCATTGAGTCCCTACAGTATTTAGTGACACAAACTATTAGGTCGCTGTTTGTTCTGTTACTCCGAGTAAGTAAATGCGTACTGAGCTAATGCATCTTATTTTAAATTTATCTTCCATCCGGTTTTTTTTTTGGTCACTATTTGTGTCTCGGCGAAGAAGGCGTTCTGCCGACACGTTTGTTGTTTTGTGCTGTCGTTTACATCCAGCTTTTTATTTACCGTTTTAAAACAAATTGTTAATGTCCCTGTATCTAAGCAGTCAGCTCTGTTGACATTGAGACGTTAGTGCAAGCCGTGACCTTACTTAAGTAACCATACCTGAAGTAACCATACTTGAAGAAATTAGTCATACTTATATAGTAAGTATACTTAAAGTAAACATTCTAAAAGTAACCCTAGTTCAAGTAACATACTTATAGTAGCATACTTAAAGTAACCATACCTAAAATAACCATATTTTAAGTAACCAATAAAGGAAAGACCAGCAAGCAAGATGCAATGGCTCTAAATATTCAAAGACTTAAAGGAAAGACCAGCAAGCAAGATGCAATGGCTCTAAATATTCATAGGCTTAAAGGAAAGACCAGCAAGCAAGATGCAATGGCTCTAAATATTCAAAGACTTAAATGAAAGACCAGCAAGCAAGATACAATGGCTCTAAATACTCAAAGGCTTAAGGGAACGACCAGCAAGCCACATACAATGCCTCTAAATATTCAAAGACTTAAAGGAACGACCAGCAAGCAAGATGCAATGGCTCTAAATATTCAAAGGATTAAAATAAAGACCAGCAAGCAAGATACAATGGCTCTAAATATTCAAAGACATAAAGGAAAGACCAGCACGCAAGATGCAATGGCTCTAAATATTCAAAGACTTAAAGGAAAGACCAGCAAGCAAGATACAATGGCTCTAAATATTCAAAGACTTAAAGGAAAGACCAGCAAGCAAGATGCAATGGCTCTAAATATTCAAAGACTTAAAGGAAAGACCAGCAAGCAAGATGCAATGGCTCTAAATATTCAAAGACTTAAAGGAAAGACCAGCAAGCAAGATGCAATGGCTCTAAATATTCAAAGACTTAAAGGAAAGACCAGCAAGCAAGATGCAATGGCTCTAAATATTCAAAGACTTAAAGGAAAGACCAGCAAGCAAGATGCAATGGCTCTAAATATTCAAAGACTTAAAGGAAAGACCAGCAAGCAAGATGCAATGGCTCTAAATATTCAAAGGCTTAAAGGAAAGACCAGCAAGCAAGATGCAATGGCTCTAAATATTCAAAGGCTTAAAGGAAAGACCAGCAAGCAAGATGCAATGGCTCTAAATATTGAAAGACTTAAAGGAAAGACCAGCAAGCAAGATGCAATGGCTCTAAATATTCAAAGGCATAAAGGAAAGACCAGCAAGCAAGATACAATGGCTCTAAATATTCAAAGGCTTAAAGGAAAGACCAGCAACCAAGATACAATGGCTCTAAATATTCAAAGACTTAAAGGAAAGACCATCAAGCAAGATACAATGGCTCTAAATATTCAAAGACTTAAAGGAAAGACCAGCAAGCAAGATACAATGGCTCTTAATATACTACACATAAAAGAAAGACCAACACATAACAAACATTGGCTTTAAATCTAAAAAGACTTAGATGAAAAACTCTATGCTATCTCCTCCTGTTCTATGATACTTAGTTCTTACCCCATATGCTATCTCCTCCTGTTCTATGACACTAATTAGTTCTTACCCCATATGCTATCTCCTCCTGTTCTATGATACTTAGTTCTACCCCATATGCTATCTCCTCCTGTTCTATTATACTTAGTTCTACCCCATATGCTATCTCCTCCTGTTCTATGATACTTAGTTCTTACCCCATATGCTATCTCCTCCTGTTCTATGATACTTAGTTCTACCCCATATGCTATCTCCTCCTGTTCTATGACACTTAGTTCTACCCCATATGCTATCTCCTCCTGTTCTATGACACTTAGTTCTACCCCATATGCTATCTCCTCCTGTTCTATGACACTTAGTTCTACCCCATATGCTATCTCCTCCTGTTCTATGACACTTAGTTCTACCCCATATGCTATCTCCTCCTGTTCTATGACACTTAGTTCTACCCCATATGCTATCTCCTCCTGTTCTATGACACTTAGTTCTACCCCATATGCTATCTCCTCCTGTTCTATGACACTTAGTTCTACCCCATATGCTATCTCCTCCTGTTCTATGACACTTAGTTCTACCCCATATGCTATCTCCTCCTGTTCTATGACACTTAGTTCTACCCCATATGCTATCTCCTCCTGTTCTATGACACTTAGTTCTACCCCATATGCTATCTCCTCCTGTTCTATGACACTTAGTTCTACCCCATATGCTATCTCCTCCTGTTCTATGACACTTAGTTCTACCCCATATGCTATCTCCTCCTGTTCTATGACACTTAGTTCTACCCCATATGCTATCTCCTCCTGTTCTATGACACTTAGTTCTACCCCATATGCTATCTCCTCCTGTTCTATGACACTTAGTTCTACCCCATATGCTATCTCCTCCTGTTCTATGACACTTAGTTCTACCCCATATGCTATCTCCTCCTGTTCTATGACACTTAGTTCTACCCCATATGCTATCTCCTCCTGTTCTATGACACTTAGTTCTACCCCATATGCTATCTCCTCCTGTTCTATGACACTTAGTTCTACCCCATATGCTATCTCCTCCTTTTCTATGACACTTAGTTCTACTCCATATGCTATCTCCTCCTGTTCTATGACACTTAGTTCTACTCCATATGTTATCTCCTCCTGTTCCATGACATTAATTAGTTCTACTCCATATGCTATCTCCTCCTGTTCTATGACACTTAGTTCTACTCCATATGTTATCTCCTCCTGTTCCATGACATTAATTAGTTCTACTCCATATGCTATCTCCTCCTGTTCTATGATACTTAGTTCTACTCCATATACTATCTCCTCCTGTTCTATGACACTTAGTTCTACCCCATATGCTATCTCCTCCTGTTCTATGACACTTAGTTCTTACCCCATATGATATCTCCTCCTTTTCTATGACACTTAGTTCTACACCATATGCTATCTCCTCCTGTTCTATGACACTTAGTTCTTACCCCATATGATATCTCCTCCTTTTCTATGACACTTAGTTCTACCCCATATGCTATCTCCTCCTGTTCTATGACACTTAGTTCTTACCCCATATGATATCTCCTCCTTTTCTATGACACTTAGTTCTACACCATATGCTATCTCCTCCTGTTCTATGACACTTAGTTCTTACCCCATATGATATCTCCTCCTTTTCTATGACACTTAGTTCTACTCCATATGCTATCTCCTCCTGTTCTATGACACTTAGTTCTACCCCATATGCTATCTCCTCCTGTTCTATGACACTTAGTTCTACCCCATATGCTATCTCCTCCTGTTCTATGACACTTAGTTCTACCCCATATGCTATCTCCTCCTGTTCTATGACACTTAGTTCTACCCCACATGCTATCTCCTCCTGTTCTATGACACTTAGTTCTACCCCATATGCTATCTTTTCTTGTTCTATGACACTTAGTTCTACTTCATATGCTATCTCCTCCTGTTCTATGACACTTAGTTCTACCCCATATGCTATCTCCTCCTGTTCTATGACACTTAGTTCTTACCCCATATGATATCTCCTCCTTTTCTATGACACTTAGTTCTACACCATATGCTATCTCCTCCTGTTCTATGACACTTAGTTCTTACCCCATATGATATCTCCTCCTTTTCTATGACACTTAGTTCTACCCCATATGCTATCTCCTCCTGTTCTATGACACTTAGTTCTTACCCCATATGATATCTCCTCCTTTTCTATGACACTTAGTTCTACACCATATGCTATCTCCTCCTGTTCTATGACACTTAGTTCTTACCCCATATGATATCTCCTCCTTTTCTATGACACTTAGTTCTACCCCATATGCTATCTCCTCCTGTTCTATGACACTTAGTTCTTACCCCATATGATATCTCCTCCTTTTCTATGACACTTAGTTCTACACCATATGCTATCTCCTCCTGTTCTATGACACTTAGTTCTTACCCCATATGATATCTCCTCCTTTTCTATGACACTTAGTTCTACTCCATATGCTATCTCCTCCTGTTCTATGACACTTAGTTCTACCCCATATGCTATCTCCTCCTGTTCTATGACACTTAGTTCTACCCCATATGCTATCTCCTCCTGTTCTATGACACTTAGTTCTACCCCATATGCTATCTCCTCCTGTTCTATGATACTTAGTTCTACCCCATATGCTATCTCCTCCTGTTCTATGACACTTAGTTCTACCCCATATGCTATCTCCTCCTGTTCTATGACACTTAGTTCTACCCCATATGCTATCTTTTCCTGTTCTATGACACTTAGTTCTACTTCATATGCTATCTCCTCCTGTTCTATGACACTTAGTTCTACACCATATGCTATCTTTTCCTGTTCTATGACACTTAGTTCTACTCCATATGCTATCTCCTCCTGTTCCATGACACTTAGTTCTACTCCATATGCTATCTCCTCCTGTTCTATGACACTTAGTTCTACACCATATGCTATCTTTTCCTGTTCTATGACACTTAGTTCTACTCCATATGTTATCTCATCATGTTCCATGAAACTAGTTACTTCTTCCACATATGCTGTCTCATCATATTTCATAATAATTATGTAACATCAATTTGATATGGGGTGCCCTCTTCAAAATAGAGTTACTCACCCCCCACCCGGGGTCACCTTTTCCTACCCCTCCACTCACACACTCCACCAACAACCCATCCCTGTTCCTGTTTTTTTCCTGTATCTAACTTGACTCTTTTCGGAGAGGAAAGAAGAAGAGGGGAGGAAAAAGAAAAGGGAGAAAGAAAAAAAAGGCTATTCCAAAATGGCGGTATCGGAAAGACGTCAGTCCACGTGTCCATTGATCCGACATCTGATTGGTGCCAATTTATATTCAACAGATCTCAGCTTTATCTCGATTTATAACGATTCCCAGCCTTTATGTCTCGTGTCTCTCATTTCAGCGACCAGATACGGAGAAATGCATCCGAGGAAATATTGGTGGGGGGGGGGGGGGTTGGGGGTGGGGGGGGGGGGGGGGGGTTTAGGGTTAGGAGGGAGAAGAATGGGGAGGGGAGGAGTGGTTTTGGACGGTCTGTAGCAAATTTTGTTAGCGAGGAGATAAGTACGGTAAGAAATAAGAAATATGCAAAGGGTAGGGGGTAAACCTGAAGAAATAAGAAACATAGGGGAAAATCCGAAGAAAAAAAAAGAAATATAATGTGGGTAGGGGAAAAACCCGAAGAAAAAATAAATGTACAAATGGTATTACCATTGGTAAGAGAAAACCCCGAAGAAAAAGGAAATATAATGTGGGTAGGGGAAAACCCGAAGAAAAAGAAATATAATGTGGGTAAGAGAAACCCGACGAAAAAAAACAACAATTGGTTGAGGCAACTCTGATGAAGGATAGGAACAGAAACTGGACGTTTTTGCCGAAAAGTCTTCGACAGCAAAGACTAAACAGTCATTGACAGGGACAAACACTCTTAGCTTGTTATAGAGATATGTGGTCTACATGACAGGGACAAACACTCTTAGCTTGTTGTAGAGATATGTGGTCTACATGACAGGGACAAACACTCTTAGCTTGTTGTAGAGATATGTAGTCTACATGACAGGGACAAACACTCTTAGCTTGTTGTAGAGATATGTGGTCTACATGACAGGGACAAACACTCTTAGCTTGTTATAGAGATATGTGGTCTACATGACAGGGACAAACACTCTTAGCTTGTTGTAGAGATATGTAGTCTACATGACAGGGACAAACACTCTTAGCTTGTTATAGAGATATGTGGTCTACATGACAGGGACAAACACTCTTAGCTTGTTGTAGAGATATGTGGTCTACATGACAGGGACAAACACTCTTAGCTTGTTGTAGAGATATGTAGTCTACATGACAGGGACAAACACTCTTAGCTTGTTATAAAGATATGTGGTCTACATAACAGGGACAAACACACTTAGCTTGTTGTAGAGATATGTGGTCTACATGACAGGGACAAACACACTTAGCTTGTTGTAGAGATATGTGGTCCACATGACAGGGACAAACACACTTAGCTTGTTGTAGAGATATGTGGTCTACATGACAGGGACAAACACTCTTAGCTTGTTATAAAGATATGTAGTCTACATGACAGGGACAAACACACTTAGCTTGTTGTAGAGATATGTGGTCTACATAACAGGGACAAACACACTTAGCTTGTTGTAGAGATATGTGGTCTACATGACAGGGACAAACACTCTTAGCTTGTTATAAAGATATGTGGTCTACATGACAGGGACAAAAACACTTAGCTTGTTGTAGAGATATGTGATCTACATGACGGACAAACACACTTAGCTGGTTGTAGAGATATGTGGTCTACATGACAGGGACAAACACACTTAGCTTGTTGTAGAGATATGTGGTCTACATGACAAGGAAAAACACTCTAGGCTTGTTGTAGAGAAATGTAGTCTACATGACAGGGACAAACACTCTTAGCTTGTTATAAAGATATGTGGTCTACATGACAGGGACAAACACTCTTAGCTTGTTGTAGAGATATGTGGTCTACATGACAAGGAAAAACACTCTTGGCTTGTTGTAGAGAAATGTAGTCTACATGACAGGGACAAACACTCTTAGCTTGTTATAAAGATATGTGGTCTACATGACAGGGACAAACACTCTTAGCTTGTTGTAGAGAAATGTAGTCTACATGACAGGGACAAACACTCTTAGCTTGTTATAGAGATATGTGGTCTACATGACAGGGACAAACACTCTTAGCTTGTTATAAAGATATGTGGTCTACATGACAGGGACAAACACTCTTAGCTTGTTATAAAGATATGTGGTCTACATGACAGGGACAAACACTCTTAGCTTGTTGTAGAGATATCTAGTCTGCGGCAAATGGTAGACATTATGCAACTACGAAAGTGACCCATGAAAGGAAGAGAGCAAGGTTCTAGGTTGGCCTTTCTTTACACTTTTGGTGAGAGGATGAAATGATATTGTTATTTGTAAGGGAGTTCAATTAAGAGCAAGATATAAATGATTACAGTTGGATTTAGAATCGATGGATCTAGAAAATTTACAACGGTTCTCAAACTGGGCTGCGCTGACCTGTTTTGGTGATATGCAAAAAAACAAAAAAAATTAACCTCCACCACACTCCTGTCACACAAAACAATAATAATTCCAAGAGGCCATCAGCTAATAAAATTTTAAGAATTTCTGTAACAGTGGATTAAAAGGTCATTTCTTTCAACGTTTAGAAAAAAAAAATTTTAATGAACGGGTTTTTAAGTACAGTCACCCAAACATAGACAGATGTAAACAGGCATAGAAAGACGTAAAAAGACAGATAGACGTACACATACATAGACAGGTGTTCTTTTCAAAGGGCAAGATCCGTTGTCTCCCCATTAGTAAAATATTTTTTTAAGAGAAAATGGCTACTGTTCCAGACCTAGATGATTAAAATGTGCAAGGAATATACTTCGATTACAACACTAAAAGATGAGTGCAGTCAACTAATGCACTAATACATTCAAAAAAATATAAGAATATAGCTTGAATAGTTCTCTTGTTAGCATAATGTTCCCACGTCCAGACTCCTGGTTAAGAAATGAAATATAGTATTTTTCCAAACTCTTTATCTTCCCCTCGTCAAACCTCGGCTTAACAATTCAAGAGCAATCTCCCTACCATCTAACTCTCATCAACTCACACACATCTCCCTACCATCTAACTCTCATCAACTCACACACATCTCCCTACCATCTAACTCTCATCAACTCACACACATCTCCCTACCATCTAACTCTCATCAACTAACACACATCTCCCTACCATCCAACTCTCATCAACTCACACACATCTCCCTACCATCTAACTCGCATCAACTCACACACATCTCCCTACCATCTAACTCTCATCAACACACACATCTCCCTACCATCTAACTCTCATCAACTCACACACATCTCCCTACCATCTAACTCTCATACACACATCTCCCTACCATCTAACTCTCATTAACTCACACACATCTCCCTACCATCTAACTCTCATTAACTCACACACATCTCCCTACCATCTAACTCTCATACACACATCTCCCTGCCATCTATGTTTCATTAATCCACATACATCCCCCTGCCATCTATGTTTCATTAATCCACATACAGCTCCCTGCCATCTATGTTTCATTAATCCACACACATCTCCCTGCCATCTATGTTTCATTAATCCACATACATCTCCCTGCCATCTATGTTTCATTAATCCACATACATCTCCCTGCCATCTATGTTTCATTAATCCACATACATCTCCCTGCCATCTATGTTTCATTAATCCACATACATCTCCCTGCCATCTATGTTTCATTAATCCACATACATCTCCCTGCCATCTATGTTTCATTAATCCACATACATCTCCCTGCCATCTATGTTTCATTAATCCACATACATCTCCCTGCCATCTATGTTTCATTAATCCACATACATCTCCCTGCCATCTATGTTTCATTAATCCACATACATCTCCCTGCCATCTATGTTTCATTAATCCACATACATCTCCCTGCCATCTATGTTTCATTAATCCACATACATCTCCCTGCCATCTATGTTTCATTAATCCACATACATCTCCCTGCCATCTATGTTTCATTAATCCACATACATCTCCCTGCCATCTATGTTTCATTAATCCACATACATCTCCCTGCCATCTATGTTTCATTAATCCACATACATCTCCCTGCCATCTATGTTTCATTAATCCACATACATCTCCCTGCCATCTATGTTTCATTAATCCACATACATCTCCCTGCCATCTATGTTTCATTAATCCACATACATCTCCCTGCCATCTATGTTTCATTAATCCACATACATCTCCCTGCCATCTATGTTTCATTAATCCACATACATCTCCCTGCCATCTATGTTTCATTAATCCACATACATCTCCCTGCCATCTATGTTTCATTAATCCACATACATCTCCCTGCCATCTATGTTTCATTAATCCACATACAGCTCCCTGCCATCTATGTTTCATTAATCCACACACATCTCCCTGCCATCTATGTTTCATTAATCCACATACATCTCCCTGCCATCTATGTTTCATTAATCCACATACATCTCCCTGCCATCTATTTTTCATTTATCCACACACATCTCCCTGACATCTATGTTTCATTAATCCACATACATCTCCCTGCCATCTATGTTTCATTAATCCACACACATCTCCCTGCCATCTATGTTTCATTAAACCACATACATCTCCCTGCCATCTATGTTTCATTAATCCACATACACCCCCCTGCCATCTATTTTTCATTAATCCACACACATCTCCCTGCCATCTATGTTTCATTAATCAACACACATCTCCCTGCCATCTATGTTTCATTAATCCACATACATCTCCCTGCCATCAATGTTTCATTAATCCACACACATCTCCCTGCCATCTATGTTTCATTAATCCACATACAGCTCCCTGCCATCTATGTTTCATTAATCCACATACATCTCCCTGCCATCTATGTTTCATTAATCCACATACATCCCCCTGCCATCTATGTTTCATTAATCCACATACAGCTCCCTGCCATCTATGTTTCATTAATCCACACACATCTCCCTGCCATCTATGTTTCATTAATCCACATACAGCTCCCTGCCATCTATGTTTCATTAATCAACATACATCTCCCTGCCATCTATGTTTCATTAATCCACATACATCCCCCTGCCATCTATGTTTCATTAATCCACATACAGCTCCCTGCCATCTATGTTTCATTAATCCACATACAGCTCCCTGCCATCTATGTTTCATTAATCCACATACATCTCCCTGCCATCTATGTTTCATTAATCCACACACATCTCCCTGCCATCTATGTTTCATTAATCCACATACAGCTCCCTGCCATCTATGTTTCATTAATCCACATACATCTCCCTGCCATCTATGTTTCATTAATCCACATACATCTCCCTGCCATCTATGTTTCATTAATCCACACACATCTCCCTGCCATCTATGTTTCATTAATCCACATACATCTCCCTGCCATCTATGTTTCATTAATCCACATACATCTCCCTGCCATCTATGTTTCATTAATCCACATACATCTCCCTGCCATCTATGTTTCATTAATCCACACACATCTCCCTACCATCCACACACATCTCCCTAACTTCTATGTCTCATTAACTGTTTTATGAAGTTTCTAGATTATTCTAGAAAAATATGATTTTTTTCTATTATTTTTTATAGATTTGTTAAAAGCCCTTATCCGTCCTGTTTAACAAACAGCTGAATTAACTTTTGATGGAGTTTCCCAGAATCTTATGGAATAAGAATGAAAGATCATTTTTTTTTTCGAAGTTTCTAGAAATGTCCAAATTAATTGTCCATTACATGTATTATTTCCTAAGATATAGACATAAATTAAGTTGAAGGCTTTGATTACGGTATACACTTCTGTGTGTATTGATACGGTATACACTACTACGTGTATTGATGGATTTAAGTCAAAATTGGCGAAAACGCTTCATAATCCCACCGGGGAACAGCATGCCTCCGGGAACGTGATCTCACTGAGGAAAAGGATCCTAACGGGGAACGGGATTCAATCTGGTAACAATATCACAGCAGAGAATAGATCCCAACCTGATGGGTATCCCACTGAGAACGGGATCCCACCAAGGAACGTGGGGGAGGGGGTGGGCTCGAACAGGATATTGCATCCCACTGGTAACGGGATAACATCGGATAACGGGATCCTACCGGGAATAGAGATCACACTGAGAACAGGATTCCAGCAGGTATGGGATCCCGTCGGGGACACTGGGTCCTACCGGGTTCGGGTTTCCACCGGGAAATTGGATTCCATCGGGATCAGGATCCCCTGGGTCGGGATCCACCTGTAAAGGTATCCTATCGGTATCCCAAATGAGGTTGGGATGCCACTGGGTACGGAACTGGATCCTATTGTATCAAGATCTCATCGGGATCTCTTCTGGAACGGGATCCCATACTGGGGTATCACAGCCGGAAAGCGATCTCACTGGGGATCGGGATCCCTTTCGGCTTGTATTTTATTAATTTTTTTAGGGGAGGAAAAAAATATTAATGTATTTTTTTATAGACCCTTTAATTTAGATGTTAGCTAAAGAGCTAAAAAAAAATGTTCATTTGTGATACCATCTCTAGCGATGCCATCACAAGCGATGCCATCACAAGCGATACCATCACTAGCGATGCCATCACAAGCGATGACATCACAAGCGATGCCATCACTAGCGATGCCATCACTAGCGATGCCATCACAAGCGATACCATCACAAGCGATACCATCACAAGCGATACCATCACAAGCGATGCCATCACTAGCGATGCCATCACAAGCGATGACATCACAAGCGATGACATCACAAGCGATGACATCACAAGCGATGCCATCACAAGCGATGCCATCACAAGCGATGCCATCACAAGCGATGCCATCACAAGCGATGCCATCACAAGCGATACCATCACAAGCGATACCATCACAAGCGATGCCATCACTAGCGATGCCATCACAAGCGATGACATCACAAGCGATGACATCACAAGCGATGCCATCACAAGCGATGCCATCACAAGCGATGCCATCACAAGCGATGCCATCACAAGCGATGCCATCACAAGCGATACCATGCATTTTGGCAATGGCTAGTTTTAAGAAAAGTGAAAACTAAAAGTTCATTACCCTTCGGAACCGGTATTTCAATATTGGTAATCAAGTGGATTTTTAACTAGTTTGATCACGATCCATCCACACATACAGGGGCCTTTTTTTTTTTTTTTTTTGGAATGATATTTATACACCTCATATAAGGAAAAAAAACAAATTTTAGGCCCCATCACAAAACGGAACATCTAATAAAGACCAACACCCCCCCCCCCCCCCCCCCCCCCCATTTTGGAATGATATTTATACACCTCATATAAGGAAAAAAAACGAATTTTAGGCCCCATCACAAAACGGAACATCTAATTAAGTTCAACACCCCCCCCCCACCCCCAACCCTATTTCATTCTTTTTGAGACACATGCCCACAGTTTGAAAATTTAATTTAGCATACCACCTTATGATTATAATATAAGTGCTTAAAAATATCTGGCAATAGGGTGCAACAATACAAAACAAACGGGAGTTATGTACCTTTGGCTAGGGGATGTTCAAATACGTTTTACAAATCAAATAAGAAAATAAAGCGCTGTATAATTCCGTATTAGTTAATTATTACTGCCTGGAGGTAATTTATTAAAGGATCCACGTAAGTTTACATGCGAAAATACGAATGCGTTAAGAAATAATTATACTATTCATGCGCACCTAAAGCACTTTTAATAGACTTTTACAAATATAAATAGGTCTACAGCCTACACTACAAGTTTACAAGCCTACATTAAACACATGACTAAGGACTAAGGACTATCATTAGTCATGACAACTAATTGGAAAACAATTAATAGGCATACATAGTATGTTAAAACAGGAACTTAAGTGTTAGCCGAAGTTTTTAATATTAAATTATTTTATTAAAATAATATTTTTTTTTCCAAAATAAGGGATTACCCTAGACTAGGGTGGCACTGGGCGAACAGAACACATTAACAATGCCATTGAGCCATTGTTAGTAAGTCTTAGACTTAGTAAGTTGTTCATCAAAAATTTGTCCAAAAAAAAAATTTCAATCCAAATCTCACTTGTGTCCACACACAGTCTGTTGAAAATATGTGGATCCATTCAAAGCACAAACCAAAATGTCAATTTAGCACAAGCCACCATATTTTCCTTTCATATTTGCGTGAGTTCATGTCCCGCAATCATTTTCATGTAGATTAGTAGATGATATAATAATAAGCTTAAGCTCAAACTTTGTTTTCTTTTCATACATCATTGTTGAAATTTTTCTATTTTAAAAATGTTATCTTTTATAGATGTGCTGAAATGAATCATTACAATGTCATAAAAAACATTTCCATTTATTTGGATCATTACAAGTATTTTATCTAGGTACTTTACTTTGACAAAAATTTTAAATATTTCCTTCGCACTTCCATAAATGATACATCATTTGAAAGGGCTTAGCTATAAGGTTTATAAAAACATCAATTTCATCTTTCTATCTTTTACTTTTATATAAATGGAGTTATGGGTGTTTTTTTCTTGTGAATTTTTAAACCCCTCTTATTTATCTTTGTTTTTAACTGCAAAAACTTGCAACCCACTTTCTAAATCTCTGCCTTATTTTGCCCACAAATTTTTTTTTAATTTAAAAGATAATGCCACAGATAACAGTATCAGATTTTTAGGAGACATTCTCTATGCAATATACAACTCAATAAGCAACACAACTTTTACATGAAATCTAAACTTTTTATTTTCAATCATTTTATTTAGGGGTATAGTGAGAAAAATATAAACAGATTTATTTGTAAAGAAAAAAACAAATAATAACATTAATGGTATTTTTATGAACTATATGCTTCAGTTTTTTTTAAATCAATTCTTATGTGTATAAAAGTTAAGTAGAAATCTTTTTTTTTTAGGTACAATAAAGTTGAATGTATAACATTATAAATAAAAACTACTAATATCACTAATAAGACTTATAGGAGCATACCAGTACCGGGATATGTGATTAAATTTTCAAAGGTGTGGGAATGCTCTACCTGTCATGTTCTATTTAGACTGCTCTTCAGTGTTCTTGGTCTTGTTGATGAATACACAATCACTTCTTCGTTAACTTTATCTCTGTCCAAACGTGCCCCCTTGTCGATGGAAGGAACTCAAGAGTTATTTAATAGAAAATTAAAATGTTAAAATTTTCTCTTGTGTCTGAATGAAACCTGGAAATAAATTCTATTCATTCCCTGAATCTACACAATTTCTTATTATATTTTAATATAATTTAAGTTATTAAAAAATAATAAGCGATTATTATTAAGTACAAACCGATACATAAAAATACATTATTAGTTACAAAATACACAATGATGCAAAAATGATATTGCCGTGTTTAGAAAAATATGTGCTCTTCATCACTGATGACAAAATAGTTTATTATTAGAAAACTGTCACATAAAGCACAAAAAGAAAACAAGATAATTACAGAGATGAATGTTAAAGTGGTCACACAAGTTTTTGAGTTATTTTTTCAATATGCCCAGAAGTATATGTAGTAGATGCAAAAGAATAATTTGATTGCAATACTTGTTTTTTACTTTCAGGTTAATACAGTCTCCACAAGTAACTTGACAGTGAAATCCAAGACATTTTATCGTGGCTGACACCTGAATTTACACAACACCATCGTGGCTGACACCTGAATTTAAACCATGCTATTTGGCTGAAACCTGAATTTAAACCACACCATCTTGACCGACACCTGAATTTACACCACACCATCTTGGCTGACGCCTGAATTTACAACAGACCATCTTGGCTGACACCTGAATTTACACCACACCATCTTGGCTGACGCCTGAATTTACAACAGACCATCTTGGCTGACACCTGAATTTACAACAGACCATCTTGGCTGACACCTGAATTTACAACAGACCATCTTGGGTGACACCTGAATTTACACCACACCATCTTGGCTGACACCTGAATTTACACCACACCATCTTGGCTGACACCTGAATTTACACCACACCATCTTGGCTGACGCCTGAATTTACAACAGACCATCTTGGGTGACACCTGAATTTACACCACACCATCTTGGCTGACACCTGAATTTACAACAGACCATCTTGGCTGACACCTGAATTTACACCACACCATCTTGGCTGACACCTGAATTTACAACAGACCATCTTGGCTGACACCTGAATTTCCACCACACCATATTGGCTGACACCTGAATTTACAACAGACCATCTTGGCTGACACCTGAATTTACACCACACCATATTGGCTGACACCTGAATTTACCCAACACCATCTTGGCTGTAACCAGAATTTACACCACACTATTGTGGCTGACACCTGAATTTACACCACACCATCTTGCCTGACCCCTGAATGTACAACAGACCATCTTGGCTGAAACCTGAATTTACACCACACCAAATTGGCTGACACCTGAATTTACACCACACCATCTTGGCTGACACCTGAATTTACACCACACCATCTTGGCTGACACCTGAATTTATACCACACCATCTTGCCTGACCCCTGAATGTACAACAGACCATCTTGGCTGACACCTGAATTTACACCACACCATATTGGCTGACACCTGAATTTACCCCACACCATCTTGGCTGAAACCAGAATTTACACCACATCATCTTACTGAAATCTGAATTTACACCACACTATTGTGGCTGACACCTGAATTTACTCCACGCCATCTTGCCTGACCCCTGAATGTACAACAGACCATCTTGGCTGAAACCTGAATTTACACCACACCAAATTGGCTGACACCTGAATTTACACCACACCATCTTGGCTGACACCTGAATTTACACCACACCATCTTGCCTGACCCCTGAATGTACAACAGACCATCTTGGCTGAAACCTGAATTTACACCACACCATTTTGACTGAAACCTGAATTTACACCACATCTTGGCTGAAATCTGAATTCACACCACACCATCTTGCCTGACCCCTGAATGTACAACAGACCATCTTGGCTGAAACCTGAATTTACACCACACCAAATTGGCTGACACCTGAATTTACACCACACCATCTTGGCTGACACCTGAATTTACACCACACCAAATTGGCTGACACCTGAATTTACACCACACCATCTTGGCTGACACCTGAATTCACACCACACCATCTTGGCTGACACCTGAATTTACACCACACCATCTTGGCTGAAACCTGAATTTACACCACACCAAATTGGCTGACACCTGAATTCACACCACACCATCTTGGCTGACACCTGAATTTACACCACACCATTTTGACTGAAACCTGAATTTACACCACATCTTGGCTGAAATCTGAATTTACACCACACCATCTTGGCTGACACCTGAATTTACACCACACCATCTTGGCTGACACCTGAATTTTCCCCATACCATCTTGGCTGACACCTGAATTCACAACACATTATCTTGGCTGACACCTGAATTCACACCACACCATATTGGCTGACACCTGAATTCACACCACACCATATTGGCTGACACCTGAATTTACACCACATCTTGGCTGAAATCTGAATTTACACCACATCTTGGCTGAAATCTGAATTTACACCACACTATCTCGGCTGAAACCTGAATTTACACCACACCATCTTGCCTGACACCTGTATGTACAAGATACCATCTTGGCTGACACCTGAATTTTCCCCACACCATCTTGGCTGACACCTGATTGTACAACATATGATCTTGGCTGACACCTGATTGTACAACATATGATCTTGGCTGACACCTGATTGTACAACATATGATCTTGGCTGACACCTGATTGTACAACATATGATCTTGGCTGACATAAGAAAGTCTCAACCCAAGTAAATACATTTCTACTAACACACAACTAAAATTTTTAGACTTTTTAATCAGGCTGTTCATTGTTTCTATTAATCAAACTTTAAACTTACTGGTTTTAAACCTGTAATATTTTTATTTGTAATTCAAAGAAATGTCACTTTGTTGTCTCATGTTGTTGTCTCACCTTGTTGCTGTATAAATGTGTTGTCCATCAGATTATTTACAAAAACTAATAATATAGAAATTTTAATTACCCTACATGTCTTGGCATGAAGACTGAATGATAAAATGAATTAGATCTATCTTGACCCTGTCTCGACATTTTTATGTATTTTCAATTGACTTCTTGGTGGTTTTACAATCTAAAGCTTAATTATTTTAAATATTTACTTTAATAATATCACTAGACAATCATTCGACTTGTACATTCATTTCAAACATCACTAGATATAGGACTAGCAAACAAATCATTAGTGACACATCATTAGACAATTGACTTAAACACAAAAGACTAGTGACTCATTAATAGACAATTGACTAACACACAAATCAATAGGGACACATGACTTGGCAATTGACTAACAAACAAATAACTAGAGACACATCACTAGACATTTGACTAACACAAACATCACAAACAAATTACTAGTGATTGACTAACTAATTAATTGTGACACATTAGACAAGTGACTTATAAACAATTCACTAGTGACATATCACTGCATTAGTAGCACATAACCAGACAAGTTGCTATCAAACAAATCACTAGACAAGGGACTAACACTGAATGGAAACCATAACTATAAATTCATGTTTATTACAACACTAATATAGAATGTCCTAATTATAAAAAGTGTTGGACTGCAATAAAGCTTTAAAATAGATTAATAAGACACGAACAAATTGTGTCAATATAACAATATAAGTTACGCTTTAAAAATAATTATACATTATACACAATTAAACATTTCGGCACATGCCTTCATCAGTACAAAAAAAAACATTTAAATAAGTATAAATTAAATTTACATAATATCAATATACATATCCTACCTAAAACAGAAAATAGGAGAGGGCGCTAAAACCAGACAAAAACAAAGTAAAGAAGGGATCTGAACATAATTGTAAAAACCAAGCAGGAAAAAGACATGGCAGCTAGGTAAAATTGTGGATTTGGTTTATTCCATGTGGAGACAACGTGCCAAATCTTGTTATTAATTTATTCTCCATATAGATTCTATCTGTAGTGTTACTAGTATAGAGTATACCAGTAACTGCAATGTCTGAGATACCATCATGGTTGGGGCTATTGAAATGTTTGGAGACCGGTCAGAGAGCGTGTTTATTTATGTTAAAAAAATTTTCTCTGAACCGGTCTCCAAGGCGACGACCTGTCTCTCCTATGTATAATTTACTGCACTTTTTGCAAATTATGGTATAAATCACGTTGTGACTTGCGCAGGTAAAGCCATCTTTTATTCTGAATACTTCCAGAGGGAAAGTGATTTTATCAGTTTCAATCACGTACGGACATGAGTTACAATGGCTACGGTTGCAACTTTTTGTGCCTTTATGTGCTTTAATAGCAGGGAGGTGGCTTCTAACTAGCATGTCCCTAAGGCTCTTGTCCCTCCGAAAAACGAAAAGAGGAGGTTTTCTGAAAATCTCATTAGTGACAGGGTCTGCCATCAGAATTGAGTGGTTTTTCAGAACCAGAAAACGAGCTTTTAGGTTATGGGGATGAAAAGTTAAAATAAATTTAGACCTATCTCTAATGTCAGAATGAGTGGCTTTAAAAGAATCCTGTCTAGTCATACCTTTAGACCTATCCCTAGTGTCAGAATGAGTGGCTTTAAAAGAATCCTGTCTAGTCATAGCTTTAACTCGAGTGACAGCTGCTTTTAAAATTTGTTCAGGGTATAAATGTGTCGGAAAAAATCCAACATTTCAGCCATCCTTTCCCCAAAATCCTTATCATTACTACATAGTCTTCTGAGTCTCAGCAACTGAGAAAATGGGATGGAGTTTTGACACCATTGAGGATGGGATGATGAATATAGCAGGAAACTATGACTGTCTGTTTATAGAAAATGGACGTAGATAGTTTGTTCTCATGAAGGTTAATTTGTAAGTCCAAAAAATTGATGGTGCTTTTATGGATCATTGAAGTAAATTTAATTGTTGGATGAAAATCTCCAATGAAGTCAATAAAACGTTCTAGTTGTGTTATGTCCATAAGAGTAATCCCTATACAGTCATCTATGTATCTTCTGTGGTATTCTGGGAAAGGACTTTTGTAGTGTTCTCTCCAAAAAATATAGAATTTCCTAGGAACTTAAACAATAGTTTTCAGTTAATGGACAAGAGGTGGATTTGACTGAATGAATGAATGACCAAAACCAGTCATCCACCCATCCCTGGGTTTTAAAGGTTTTCAGACGGTTTTGTTAGGGTCCACATTTCACTTGCATTTGTTACAGCTGGTCTGATTACAGTTTTATAAATAGTTTTCTTTGTTTTTCTTGTAATCTTTTTACTTTTGAGTATTTTCTGACTACTGAAGTATGACCTGTTTCTGGCTGATATTCGTACTTTTATTTCTGTTAGTAATTCGTTTCTTTTATTTAATAAAGATCCCAGGTATTTGAATTGATTTCATTTCAAAAGTTTGGTTTCTAACTTTAAAATGTTTCACCTGTCTATTCTTCCAGTCAGCACTTGAGAAGTAAATTCAAAGTTTTTGTTGATTACCATAAGAATAAAGAAGATTTTTACCTTTAATAAACAATTTGGTTTTGGACAGTTTGGGTGAAATTTAAACAAATACAGGGTTGTGGAGGGATGTCCCATTGAAGCTATTAAATGCTAATAACAATATTCTCTCTTCAAAATATTTAAGACTATTTCAAAAAATTCTCTAAGAGCAAAATAAAGTGGTCTTATTACAGCATGAAATTTATTTTCACCAAAACTAATTTGTAACAATTAAAAGTTTATGTTAACAATATACTTTTGATTCACCAAGCGTTTGGTTAGAATACAGAAATAATTGGATAAGAAATTTTCCATTTTTTAAGATGATCCAGTAGAAAAAAATAAATCCCACCATTAGTGGATTAAAGAACCAAGTGGAACATCGCATATAATTATAAATTTTACCATTATCAGAATGTTTAATGAAACAGGTTAAACTTTCTATGAGAGCTTGACTGAATGAGAGCATGTGTAAGGCAAGGTTGGGCATGCAATATGTCTTCAACTCAAAGGCTAGTAATTGTTATTAATGCTAAAAATCATAGAGTACCAAACTAATTTGAAATTTTTTATTTGTAATTAAAACAATCATAGGCAAAAAGAAATCTCTACTACCATAAATTTTTATATAAATTTATCAAGTAAAGTAAAAAGTATTTTTAATATTTACTTGCAAAATTATATTCATAAAAATAAGACATGAATCAACATGAAATTTACACAAAAGTTTATAATTTACAAATATCCCAGGAAAATTAGCATAAAAGTCATATGCTTCCATCAAAATGTATATGAAAAAGAATTTTTTAAAAGAAACTATTTATAGAAAATGTGAAATGTGCAAAAATAAATTAAAATTTAGAATAAAATAATTTATAGTAAACAACTCAATTTTTTTATTTTGCTCTCCAGCTGTTGGTAAAAAAATATGGTCAAAGGGAAGCAACCATGAAAAAGGATTTTTTTTAAAAAGACGAAAACGATAATTTCCCATAAAAATACAATTTTATTTATACGATTCAAGAACTTTAACTCGTGTCATCTTGGTTATAGATCGTATTATGTTGGTTGTCGTTCTTCATAGTGTTAAAGGATATTATGGGTACTAACTGCTATCGCCTTGATGGATTATAGAATTTCTGAGTTGCCTCCTGTTAAGAACTCTTTTAACCAAATGTTTTGTTAAAAACAATAAAAAATAAAAATAACTTTATTAGCTTTTCTTAAGATAAAGAGTTCGTTTGTGTTTTGAATACCTTAGCCATTATTTTGTTTGACTGAAAAGTATATAAATAATTTTCAAGATACAAAGTAAGTAAGTAACAAGTTTTTGGATGTTCTGTATTATGTGAATTATCAATTAAATTAATGTTTAAGTTTAACATTAATTATTAATTATTAATAAATTAATTAAGTTACACATTACATTACCATTCAAAAAAGTTGGGTTTTATGCAGTGTTGGTGTGTAGTCATGAAAAATATTTTGTTGGCACCAGGTACATTTAGAGTTACAGTGGTCATGGGAAATATTGTTTTGGGTACATTGATAGGTACAGTAGTTTTTTGAGTTCATTGAGAGGTACAGTAATAATTTGAAAGTACTGTTGCGGGTACAAGGAAGGAGAGGTACAAAAGTCATGGGGAAATTTCAATACACAGATCACTGATGCATGGTAGAAACATTGACCATTTTAAAAAAATAGAGAATTGATTTCATAGGACTAGTTTTATACCTTGCTATCTCACATATATAACTTGACAGTGGCGTAGCTTAGGCGGGTACGGATGGCACCGGTTGACACCAAATTTTTTTAAAATGCATATTTACAGTGCCCACATTGCTCATTCTAACCAAATTTCATAAAATAGTAACTGATCATGCGTAAAGTGTCCACATATATCACCAATCCAAATGCATGCTTTATTAAAAGTTCTAGGTTGATTTGTTTGAAAAGAGGTGACCCTATACAGATTAACACCATTTTGACCATGATTCTCAAGTGTTCAGTAACTTTCGTTAAGTGACAGTCTTGTGACGAAAATGCATCATTTATTTATATTTTTTGGTACTCTAGAGAGAATATTACCTTCTTTGTTGCATCAACTCATTGACGAGATGTTTAAATTGACCACACTGGAATGTCTGTGAAAAGAATGTCAAAAACACGCTGGAGTGCTCACCATGCTATTGCTAGTGAAAACAGTGAAAGATAAGTTTGATGAATGTGTGGCGGCGATCAAAGCTCTGTGTGATCCTCTTGAAAATTTGGATTTAAGAGGCACAGCACTAGGTCTATTACATGCTTTCTGTGATTTCACGTTTATCTGATACTTTTACCTTTGGGCTGATCTACTTAGCAGCAGTATCTGCAGAATAAAGGCTTTACTCTTAACAAAGAGGTGACCAACCTAGAGGTGGAATATGCTATTGAAAAGGCACTTTTAAAGTAAAATATGGAATTTCGGTAGAAAGAAGATTAAGGTATAAGAGAATGGCATGAGAACAATTAATAGATGCTGGACTCTCTCTGCGGGAAGAAAACTTTAGAAAGATGCTGGAGTGTACTGATCGTTTTCATTCTGAACTCCAGATGAGATCATCAATGATCAAGGAAGTAGTAAACATTATGTTTTGGGCTGTTCAATCCAAGAGTGTACTGTCAGTAAGTGAAGAAGAGTTATAGGTGTCTGTAACAAAATTAACCTCTTTCTATGATGAGTTACTTTTACGAGAAATACCAAGGCTTAGAAGACATTTAATGTCAGCTGATATTGAATTTCACAAAGTCATGGACTGGTCAGTATTTGAGGTTTTCAAATTCATAGTTAAATGAGACTTCCGAGAATCTCTTCCTGTACTCTCGCTAAGCCTTCAATTGTTTCTTAAGATCTGTATGTCTGTGAGCTGTGATATGGTGAAGAAAATTGATTTTGATCAAGTGATTGACATGTTTGCAGATTTGAGGGCCTGAGAAAGATAATTTTAAATACATTAAATTTAATTTAAAAATAACCATAACCTAACGTTGTTAAAGTTCTTAAAATACATTCACCGCCTGACCTTCAGTTAAGTTTTGTTTTTGTCATTGTTATACTATACTGTTGACTTATTTTAAAATAAGAGATCCATCATGGAAGTTGGGGTGGCGGGGTGACACCATGAATTTACCACACCGGGTGACACCAACCCTAGCTACGCCACTGTGACTTGATCTACTTAAGATTTTAAAAACTTAGAACTTAGTGTACATATAAACATAAAGTTCATTCATTTATCTTTTATTTGATACCAAATTTTTCTTACAAACCCAACAATAATATTTTTAATATTGTTTAATAAACCCAACCTCTCACTCTTGAATCCCGGGTCCGAATAGCTACTTTGTTACATTAACATTTACTCCTAAGGAAATGAGCGAAACTAGGTACGGGGTAATCTGAAAACAGGATGCAACAAAACAACGAAACATGCCAGCAAGAAGCCTTCTTCTGCGAAAAAAACAACAAACAATATAGAATAATAATAATAAACATTAGCTTCAATTTCGTATCCGGGAGGACAGCAAAAGGATTTTTTTAAATCCTTAATCATTTATTATTAATGTTTGTAAAAGATTTTATTTTAATTTATATAATTTTTAAAGTAATTTTTTTTTTGTTTAGTCAAACCTGGAAGCTATAAAATCTGTTTTTTTTAAATTTTGTGGCCCAATAGATTATTGAGGCCCTAGGCATAGATCTATGACTACTTAGCATAAAGAGAAATTCTCCCCTTTCAAAAATACAAAAAACACTATATAAAACTAAAACTGAACAAACAAGTGTATAATTTCTCTATTTACAAATTGTTTCTATTAACACTTTTGAGGATCTCCTCCAAGATGTGATCTGATTACAAACAATTTCTTTTGATGTTTCACTTGCCCCAGGTACTAAATAACTATTAAGTAGATGTAGTTCCAGTTTTTTATTTTTTTTTATTTTACATGAGATTTAGTGAGTTTTTTATTTACTCAAAAATGATGCTTTGAAAGAGTGAGAAATTAAGATAAGGACAAAAATATGCCTTCATAATATATGGGATACTGGGGTACTTTAATATATAGTGAAATATTTTTGATAATATTCTCAATTTTCATTTAGTCATTAGAACTGAGATGCATCCATGTTTGGGTACCACTGCCATACTACATCCATAATTGGGTAAAACTGAGATACATCTATGATTGGATTCAACTGAGATACATCCCCATCCATGCTTGTATACAACTGAGATACATCCATGATGGGATACAACTGAAATACAGCCATGATTGGGTACAACTGAGCTGCATCCCTCATTGGATACAACTGATATACATCCATTATTGGATATCACCAAGATTTTTTTCATCTGTGACAAAGACATTCCTAAACAGGTAAGATTTTATCTTTTAATTGTGTTAATTATTGTTATTGTGTGACTCCTTGACTTCCAAAATTTCCACATTGGACCACAGGTAGTAGATAGTGTTTCCTTCCTGAGCATTTGACCTCCATTAATGCCAAAAAATGAACATTTGACTACCATTAGGGCCTACGTCATGGACATGTAACAACTTCTGCATATTTCTCTATGTTATACTAACATTTCCTCCAGTACCCAATGTAAATCATTATATCTTTGTGCCAATATCAGCAATGTTCCTACAGTGTTAACATGATTACTGTCAGTGACAATATCAGCAATGCTCCTATAGTGTTAACATGATGACTGTCAATCTCAGCAATGTTCCATTATAGTTAACATGATGACTGTCAATATCAACAATATTCATAGTATTAACATGATGACTATGTCACCAATTTTCCTATAGTGTTAACATGATGACTTTCAAATATGGACTGTGTTATAAGAAATCTAACCAAAGGGTCAATGGTAAAAAATTGTCCGATTACCGTGTGACATCAAAGTATGTATAGTCATAAGAATTAATTAAATTGAGGTATTTTAGTTTTCTACATTGTCCAAAATATTTACATTTGCTAAAATGATATTTCAATATTTTAGTTCAGTATTTTCATAATCAAATATTAAGCTGCAAATGCTAGCAATTTATGTTTGATTTGATTTCTTCTTCCCATCCTTCTATATTTTGAGGACCCATGAACTATATATTGATCATTCTGGCTCCTTGTGAGTTACGTCTTGAGACACTGAGAAACAATAACAATACAAAGCCACTAGTACTAGTAATTATTACAAGTAACTAGTACAAGACAAATAGTAGTAGGCATACACCTGATAGGCTATTAACTACTTTTACTATAAAGAACTAAGATAACTAGTTTAAATATTTAAGGCGATTATTCACTGATTATGTAGTCTATTCTCACTTATTAACATCAAGTTCATTCTAGTTACAAGGCTTTCTAAAATAAACATAAATTAAATTAAAGTTTAACATTAATGATTGATTAATTAATTACTTTATACATTGCCACTCAAAAAGCTGGGCTGTATGTCTGGGTTAAATATTTTCTTGACTTGAGTTAAGCAATAACCATAATTACTATTGAAAAATAGTAGGCTTAAACTTAAAGAGATTTGAATCTTAATTTGATGAGAATATTGATTGACATTTGTTGTTCAGTACTCCACTTAAAAACTCTCAAGGCCAAGGGCTGTTGAAAGGCTTTTATTTTGACAATCTTACAAACATATAAAATTCCTAACGTTAAAGTCACTGAAGAATTAAAAATGTATAGATAAATTTAAATAATAATACATAAATCTTTAAAATTGTATTATAAATTGCTTAAGTTTTGAATCACAAATCATAAGGCCTACAAAAATAAGGGAACAAGTTATGTGGGAAATATTGCTTTGGGTACATTTAAGATATACAGGTACAGTAGTCGTGAGAATATTGTTTTGTGTACCCTACATTGAGAGGTACAGTAGTCTTGAGAATATTGTTGTGTGTACCCTACATTGAGAGGTACAGTAGTCTTGAGAATATTGTTGTGTGTACCCTACATTGAGAGGTACAGTAGTCTTGAGAATATTGTTGTGTGTACCCTACATTGAGAGGTACATTAGTCTTGAGAATATTGTTGTGTGTACCCTACATTGAGAGGTACAGTAGTCTTGAGAATATTTTTTTGTGCACCCTACATTGAGAGGTACAGTAGTCTTGATGTGTGGTAGAAACATGGACCTTTTTTTTATGGAGCAATTATTTCATAGGACTAAAAAAAATATAAATTGAAGGACTGCATTCAAGCCTAGTAAATGAATGAAATAACAAAACGAGGTATGTGGAAGCTTGAATTAGAGAACAGGACGCAAAGATTAGGACATTTCGGCATAAAGCCTTCTTCAGCTAACAGTAGAAATGAAAATATCACGAAGAACAGAGCACAGTAAACAACTCAAGACTAGTTTTATATCTTGCTATATCACATATCTGACTTGATTTACTTAAAATAAAAAAAACTTAGGACTTAATGTATAATTATAATTAATAAATAATTGGAAATATAGTTAGAAATGCCTTCTTCATTAACATCAGAATAAAAATATATAATTTAAGGAAATGAGCTAAAACAAGTACGGGAAAATCTGAAAAAAAATGATGCAACAAAACAACAAAAGTAGCGGAAAGACGCCTTCTTCAGGGAACAAATGACAGTAAAAACAATATAGAATAAAAAGAAACATTTGGCTTCAAGGAAGGATCTGAAAAGACAGCAGGATGAATTTAAAATAAATCTGTTATTATTGTTTGTAAAAGATATAATTTTAATTTGTAAAATTTTTGAATGATCGTTTTTTTGTTTAGTAAAACCTGGCCTCTAAAAGTTGGGGGTGAAGTATATTATTGAGCCCACAGCCTACTTGCCTTGTAGGGAAATCTGCCCCTTTCAAAAATATGTAACACTGAATAACACACCATATAAAACTTGACAAACCTGTTTATAATTTCTCTATTTACAGATTGTTTCTATAAACACATTGGACGATATCCACCAAGATGTGATCTGATTGAAAACAGTCTCTCTTGATGTCATGTTTCACTTAACCCAGGTGAATTGACTGAATATCTACCACTCAATAGATATTTTTTTGTTTTTTTTCCATGAGATTTAGTCATTAAGTTTTTTTATTCCTCCCAAATGATACGAAGTTTGAAAGAGTGAAAAATTAAGATAAAGACAAAAATATGACATCATCATAGTTATAAAATATTAATATATTGGAAATTTTAATATATAGTGAAATATTTATGAATATATTCTTAATTTTAATTTGGTCATCAGAACTGAGATGCATCCTTGATTGTGTACAGGTACAACTGAGATACTACATCTATGATGGGGTACAAATGAGTTACTACATCTGTGATTGGGTGCAACTGAGGAACAGCCATGATTGGGTGCAACTGAGATACATCCATGATTGGATACAACTGAGCTACATCTATTATTTGGTGCAACTGCGATACTACATCCATGATTGGAAACATCTGAGATACTACATCTATGATGGGGTACAAATTAGTTACTACATCTGTGATTGGGTGCAACTGAGGAACATCCATGATTGGGTGCAACTGACATATCCAAGATAGGGTAACACCAAGAGTTCTTTCATCTATAACAGAGTCATCCCCTCAGAGTCATCCTATACAGTTAAGTCTTTATCTTTTATTGTGTTAAGACTCCTTGACTTCCAAAATTTTAACATTGGACCACAAGTGAGTGGTTCCTTCCTGAATATTTGACCACCATTATGGCCAACTTCTTGGATATGTAACAACTGCTGCTTATTTCTCTATTTTATTGTAACATTTCCTCCAGTACCCAATGTTAATTATTATGTATTTTTGCCAATATTAGTAATGTTCCTTTGGTGCGAACATGATACCTGGCAATGTCAATATCAGCAATGGTCCTATAGTGTTAACATGATCTGTCAATATCAGTAATGGTATTTTAGTGTTAACATGGGCATGCTAAAGTATAGTATGATTTTAAAAAATTTTGTTGACATTGACAGTTATTGGATGTATGGTTCTCTTACAACTGAATCAAGAGCCAACCCCTCTGGCTGTTAAATCATTTTTAAATAGCTGCTTTCTATTGATAATTGTATTTGTTCACTTTTCATTTATTTGATTTTGTAGGCATAAGACTGTAGATCTGTCCTTGTAAATATGTTGTCTATTATTAGTAAAGGATGTATATAGTGTTAATCATCAAATGCACCTGATGGTGTAGGTGTAATTGTAAGGTCACACTGCGGATTTGTTACTTGGATTCTCAACTTTCTTTGACTGCAAGCTGCTTTTTACGCAAGCTGCTCGCTGCAATTTCATTTTTATAGTGTCGCAGTATGGTGTCTGCTGGCGAGTTACAGAAACAATCCCGATGCTTGAGTAAAAGCTAAGAATTGGCAGTGTGAACTTACCTTAAGACTCTACATATACCCTTGTAAATATGTTGTCTGTTATCAGTTAAGGATGTGTTACATTGTATATATTGCAGGTCATCAAATGATAAGACTAAAATTGTGCACGAAAAGAGTTTGTTTGGCAACCAGCAATGCAACACTAACAGGGGCAATGTGGAATTGTGATGTCAAACCCCTCTATGATAAACCTACAAATGTCTTTTGTACAAAAACTGAACACCATCCATAGGGAGTATTAATTGTAAATTTTTCTTGACAGTTAGCAAATGTTAAATAGATAATGGATTGATTTGTATGTTATATGGAAAAGTATGAAATCCAGGCATCCTATAGCCTCCAGGCATCCTATAGCCTCCAGGCATCCTATAGCCTCCAGGCATCCTATATCCTCCAGGCATCCTATAGCCTCCAGGCATCCTATATCCTCCAGGCATCCTATAGCCTGACTGCCTGGACTTTTTAATAAACAAAAATATTGTAGAAAATGTCGATAAGATGGCAATAGAATGGATTTCACACTTTGCCTGTAGCATGTAACTGGAGGGCTTGGTGGAATAAGGTGGCTACAATTTTTTTAGGTAGCTTGGATTTAACCAAGTCCATAAGTTAGGAAATAAGTCATCAATCATTTAACTTGTTGCCTTGTAAAGATAACTCACTTTATATCACCAGGAGTATTCATCTCTTTGGACGATGGTGGTTTTTTGACAAACAGCAAATGTTAAATAGATAATGGATTGATTTTGTTTGTGTTAAAAGGAAAGTATGAAATCCGGGCATTCTATAGATAAACTACATTAGACCAAAAGACTGTATGGACTGTTTATAATACTTAACATTGATCAGAAGGCTATAGAATGTCTGGATTTCACACTTTGCCTGTAACACGTGTACTTTGAGGACATTGTGAAATAAGGCGCCTACATTTTTTAGGTAGCTTGGATTTCCTTATAAATTATCATCAATTAACATGTTTCCCAACAAATCTTGTGTGAGAATTTATATAGTGTTGGTCATCAAATGTACCCGGTATTACACTGTAGATTTGTTTCATGGATTCTCAACTTTCTGTGACTACGAGATGCTCTCTATATGAGCTACTCACTGCCATAAAAACTGGGCCATTTCATTTTTTCAGTACAGTGTCTGCTGACAAGTTACAGAAACAATCCCACCACATTTTGTTCAATGCCCAACAAATCTTGTGTGAGAATGCTAGTAACAAATCCATAGTGTAATCATACCATAAGACTTTGTACATTTACCATTGTAAATATGTTTCTAGTATTATTTAAGGATGTGTTCTATTGTATATATTGCTGGTCATCAAATGATAAGACTCGAAGTGTGTATAAAAAAAGTTTAATAATTTGGAGACCATCAATGAAACAGGGCAATGCAGAAATACATTGTCAAAGCCCCCGTGATAAATATACAAAAAGTATTTTGTACAAAAACTGAACACCATCGATAGGGAATATTCATTGTAAATTTTTCTTGGCAAGATCTTGAGTTTGTTCTTGATCTTAACGATGGTGGTAGATTTTTGACAAATAGCAAATGTTAAATAGATTGATTTTTTTTTTTGTCTTATAGGAAAAGTATGAAATCCAGACATTCTGTAGATTGACTTTTAGACTACAGGGTGGGCCAATAAAAGTGAGAACATCTCGTAAAATATTACGCTACGAGATGTTCTCACTTTTATTGGCCCACCCTGTATATATTGTTTAGGCATTCTATATCTTGACTGCCTGGAATTTTTATAAAAAAATAATTTAATTGAAGAAAAAAAAAATGATCAGAAGATTTATAGAATGCCTGGATTTCACACTTTGCCTGTAACACATGTACTTTAAGGACATGGTGAAATAAGGTGCCTACATTTTTTAGGTAGCTTGGATTTCACCAAGTCCTTATGAATTTAACTTGTTTCTTTTGTAAAGACACCTCACTGTATATCACCAGGAGTATTCATGTTTTCATCTCTTTGGAGATAGTCTCGCGGGGAGAATTTTTGTTTTTCTCCCCTTAAAATAAAGAGCATTCATGTTTTCATTTTATTTTTTCTTCTAAATAAATAAGTTAAAACACTCACAATGTTTTCTATTAATTTTTTTTTATTTTTCCAAATTATTTACATATCTTATTATTCTTTTACATCAATTTAAAATATTTTTTTTCTTTTTTTAAATCTTTACAATATCTTCTATTTTTCCCTCATTTAATTTGTTCAGCACCATCTCATTAAGATACTGTCAGTGTTGACTAATTGGATGTAAGATGCACCGCACCTATTGCTCAGCACCATCTGATTCAGGTACTGTCAGTGTTCACTAATGGGATGTAAGCTGCACCAACGGATCATTTCAGTCTTCCCTCAACTTCTTTACCTTGCATCATCTGAAAAGAAATAGATATGTTTTATTAACCATTATTGTGAAAAAAAAATTTAAATTTACCTTATTTATATCGGCGTATAACACGCACACATCATTTGCCCCCTATTTTCTGGGACAAAAAGTGTATTATACGCCGATAAATACGTTATTCTATAGTAATGCCATTTCATAATCTTCATTTAAACTTTTGCCTTCTTTTTTATCTAAATTAATAACTCAATTATATTTTTTTAAATAAAATCTTTCCCTATATATCATTAATTATTTTTCAAATACCATTTTTCATTTTTCAGAATATTAATATTCACCAGTTCTAACTGGTTCTAATCATCCACGTACACATTTTTTGCATGTCCCTTTTACCTCGCATTGTTGCATAATTCCTTACATTAAAAACTATAGAGTTCAAAATAAACCAGTTCCTATGATTTGGTTATGAAGTTTCGCTGCACTAATTGACTTTTTTAAACGTTTAAGTTTTTGTTATTTTATAAATTTGATAAAAGCTTATTTTTGAAATAAAATTTTAAACAAACTATTTGTGTTAAGAATACAGAGCTAAAATTTGCTCTTTTATTGAGCAATCAATTGTATTTATTATATTTACTTTTAAATAGGGGAAAATAGATCATCTGTTTTTTCACATGCTGTTATTGAATCAAATGATTTAAATCTTTTTATTTGCATGTTAAAATCACATTGAATTTCATAGCATTAACAACGCACTAAACATTTTCCCAATTATGATTTATTAAAAATAAATCTTAGTTCATAATTTATTTATAAACTGAACTTATTAAATCATTTTGTTTCTTTAGCGTTATACGGTCAGCCTTACATTTATAAGATTGGTCTACCGGCAAAAACATTATAATAATCGTATGAGAACTTAATTTAAAATAGCAAATCTCTAGCTTTTAAATTTCATTGACTGACATGACTGTTATTTTCCTCCCCTTATTTAAAAAAGTTAATAAATAGCGTTATATGGTCAACCTATCTCATTCTTATATATATATATATAAGATTGGGTAATATTTAGATAACCGGAAAAGAAATTCGGATACTGGTGTTAAATTTTTATCTTCTCATTTTCTATACCCAAAAAATGTACTGCTATAAGAACCAGTACACCCACCTCATATAAATTTAGCACGATGCAGTAATTTTATTTCTTGATCGTGTCTGACAGAAAACTCCCACCCTCTCAATCCCGTTTCATGATGTTATTCTGGTTGAGAATCGCTACTGGTTCTATAAATTCACTTCTCCCCATTGGTTGGAACAAATTATACTTTATATAACGATTTAGGATTTAATCATAGCAACAACAAATCATGGATAATCTCTCCTTAGCTATGTACACATTCAAACATACTTTCNATCGCTACTGGTTCTATAAATTCACTTCTCCCCATTGGTTGGAACAAATTATACTTTATATAACGATTTAGGATTTAATCATAGCAACAACAAATCATGGATAATCTCTCCTTAGCTATGTACACATTCAAACATACTTTCCAAATGGATAAATTATTACTCATATTGCGCTGTTAAAATAGTGAAATTAAATTTATTAAATTTATGTTATTAAAAATTTAAAAACTCTAGCTTTTAAATTTCATTTACTGACTTAAATGATATTTTCCTTTCCCCTTTTTAAATTGTTAATATTTTACATTATTTCAATTCCTAAATGAACATTTATCATATTTATAAGAATGTGCAACGAAAATTCATAGCCAAAAACCACTGACCCAAATAAGAACAAACCATATGAACTTACTATTGGTTCCTTTTGCTATAAATAACTCTACAGATTAGAACTTTGGTAAGGAATGTGTAGGAAAATGGTGCTAAGGATTTAGAATTTTAATAAAGTCAGGGGTGTGGATAAATTGTGTGCTTGCCTACCCTGAGTAGATATTTTATTAACATTTATACATTTATAAACGGGGGGTGGGGGGGTGTGTTGCGTTGATAAATAAATAATTTTTTCGGTTATCACATATCTGGCCGAGGGAATAGTGTGTATGTATTTTGTGTTTATGACAATATCTTTAAATCCAATGATATTACAATCATGAAAAATAGGTCCCAGATTTTCTTTTAAAAAGAAAATATAGTTCAGCTGTATAAAAAACCATGGGCAAATTTACAGTAAGTTTACCCATATTTTACCATATCTTTAAATCCAATGATATTACAATCATGAAAAATAGGTCCCAGATTTTCTTTTAAAAAGAAAATATAGTTCAGCTGTATAAAAAACCATGGGCAAATTTACAGTAAGTTTACCCATATTTTACCGAAGTGAAAATTTCATCTTAAAAAGGGAGCCATACTTTTTATCCTTTACAGTTCATTGGCGTGATCAAAGTTGGGTTAAAAATTTCTTTGTCAAAACTAAATTTCATGAAAAAATTGGTGTAAATTCTAGATAAAAGAATTGTCTTTTACGATTGTATAATAAAATAGAAAAGAAGCGAGGCAAAAGTTTGGTTACATTTTTATGCATAAGTTCTTTCAATGTAAAAGATAATATTTAGAATTGTATATAGATTTTTTTCATTGTAATTTTAGGGACAAGGCACACGAAAATGGATAGGCTAGGCCAATATTATATATAAGATAAACATTTCTAAGAACTAATTGATATTAGAAACGGAAACTTCCTTACATAGATAATTTATTCTAAAATAAAGAATTTTGATTAAATATTTCCTAAATATAAGTTTTATTGTTTTTAGAGTATACAAAACCTGTTTCAGCTATAATCTTAAAAAATTGGATTTTTAGGTGTTTAGACCTCGCAATAGCAGGTAGAAAGTATAGTAAAGTTCCTTATTTAGTATCTTAACCTACAATCATGTTTTTTTAGCAGGCCTTTGATATTTAACCATAACTTTTAATTCAAAGTTTAAACAATAGATACAAAGTTTTAATAAAATATAAGTTATTTATGTGGATAGAAATTTTATTTAAAAAAATAATAATTGACTTAATACACCGGTACACCCTATTCTTCAAAGCTTTCACTATTAGAATTTAAACTATGGTAGTTATTTTTTTCAAAATCACTTTCATTAAAAAAATAAAATTCAAATCAATAAGGCTTTTGTTTTGACAAGTCCAACAAGATTTAACAAATATATTCTATTGTTTTAAATTAGTTTATGACAGTTATTCCCTTTTAAAATTGTAAAACTTGTCATTCACATTTACAATAGTCATTTTATTGTTTATAACAGGACAGTTTGAGGGTTTGAATATAAGTTCAGTTTCACTTCCTTCATCACCTTGGTCACCGGCAAGTACTATACTGGACTGATACTATTCTCAAAGTCTAATTCATCGATAGCTACAATAAATGCTAATTCATTTTTTAACTTCAAACAATAGTTGCTAATTCAATCTGATCATTTTATCTGCCCACCTTAGAAAGCTATGCATAACAACGAAAGAAGATACAAACATTTGGATTTCTTGATAACCATGAGCAGTGGTAATATCAGGTCAACTTTTGTAACCTGTTGTAAGTGGTGGGAACTGGGTGCAGTTTTAATAGTGAGCTGACGCTTATTCCCACCCCCACCCCCCCATATTAACTATATCAAACATAATAATAAACATAGTATATTTCAGTGTTTGATGCCAACCCCTAAAATTCCTTGTCCACGTATAATACGACCAGTTAATCTTATTCCATAAAATTATTAACCATGCATAATGAATGGTTTTAAATATATTTTAAATAAATATGTCAAATTTCTTTAAATTATAACATTTAAAATTATCTGTGGCCATACCGCTCCAAGTGATAAAAATGCTCATAACTCTAAATTTGAGTGGGCCAAGAAAATTTGGATACATAGGCATTAGCGTGCTAAATATCGTTTAATGTGAACACTTAATTTTAGTAGAATTTTTTACCCAATATTTCTTGCATTGTATGAAGTATTATATGGTAGCTAATAGACCTTCAAAATCTCACGTAGTCACTTATCTACCCTTTGGTATTATCAAACTCAACATAAAATAAAACATATGTTATATTTTAGTGCTTAATGTTAACCCCTAAATTGGGCTAAATACTTTCCACCCATTTAATGTGAACATTTATTTTTAGTAGAATTTTGTACCCAATAATTCTCACACTATATGCAGTATATACAATAGTGACTAGGCTTTCAAAATCTCGTGTGGAGCTACTCATCTGCCCTTTGGTGCCTCCCCAGATGGCAGAGAGAGGAAGACCAAAATAAGAACCTACTGCCTTGTAATATTGGCCGAATAACAAGATAAGTAAAAATATTACAAGACGAACCAGGAAAACTATAAATAGAACTGCAATAAGTAATAAATTCCAGTGAAAATTGGAAACATGGGAGAAAGAAATTCTCCAACAAAGAATCAATATGGATACACGCTAGAAGAAGAAATAAAATAGGGCCGGACACGGTGATGAAAATGGCTCAAAGGCAGACCTAGGCTTAGATGGATAGACCATGTAGAAACAGATCTACAGCAGTTGGTAATCTAAGCATGGAAAAATAAAAGCATCAGTTCTGAGTGGAATGAAGTTAAAGGATATACAAAGTTAAACGGACGGGAAAAGACCATAATATCAGCAGGCTACGGTGACCATGGTGACTGGGAAATGTTTGAAAATGCAGAGATAGTCTATAATTAAAAGGTTATCATCTAAATAACTTTATTTTTAAAATAACTATAGCTTGGTTTATATTTAATAACATTTTAAATAAAAATGACTATTACTTGGTTTATATTTAATTTATTTTGTTTAAAATAACCTGTCTTCTTCCAACTTCTATGTTTTGATGGCCACGATCAATGAATTGATCATTCTGGCTCCTATACATTTTAAACAGAGTTATGTTCCTTTGCTTATTACTTGAACGCAAGTTTTCATTTAAGTAGTTAGTCGGCGGATAGTTGTGCTAAAAGTATTTTAAAAAGTATTTTGCTTTATTATTGTTGAACATTTACATTTACTATTTGCTATACCCATGGGGCCTAACATAACACACTCATTCATTTCTAAGTAAAAGTTCACATACCTTATCTTGTCCCAAGTTGACATTTAATGGATTGACTTCTATGAGATAAGATCATTGAAACATGACCTGTTGAGGTGCGGTTTCTCTTGACCATTCATCTTGTGATTTCTCTTGAACATTCATTCCTGTTGAAGAATCAATAATGCTCATGAAGAATGAATGTTTTTATGTAGTATTGAATTTAAAGATATTGTCAACCACGTAAAAATGTACACACCCTATTCCCAGATTTTTGTAACTAAGAAGGTTAATTATTTATCAAATTCATTTCTTTATTCTGAGGTGCATATTGTGGCGCCTGAGGAAAAATAAAAATATCGAATCCCCCCCCCCCCCTTTTTAATTATCAAACTCAAGGCCCACATTCCACACCAGGCCAGGCCCTCATTCCACATCAGGCCCGGCATACAGCTATATCAGACCAGAGAGGTCTTTTTAATGCCCCCGCAATATAAAGTGCAAATCAAATTCCATAATAAGCAGCCTTGCCAAAGGATAGGCTACCTGAGAGCATTCTCGCTTTGATAAGAATACACGAAAATGAAAGTTGTGTAGTGAGTGGATGTTCGTCGTTGCAGTAACCTAGCAATGTTCTGTTGTTCATTTTGGATCGGCACATAAGAAATGAAAGTAGTGTACTGCCTAGATATTACATCAACTTTTCCCGCTACGGCTAATGTGATATCAATCAATCTTCTGTTGGTAGATGCACAATCTTTTTTTAAAAATCAAAGCTTGCCTTAAAATGGCCAGGAGAAAAGTTGATTCTGAAAACAAAGCCTTTCAACGCCGTTGATATTGGCAGTAAACCTGTGTGTCAAATTTATGGAGGTAATGTTGCTGTGATCTGAGACGCCATTACGAGACTAAACATCAAGACAAGTTAAAAAGCCTGAAAGCAGAGCAGAAGCTGCAGAAGGTAGAAGAATTGAAGAGGAATCTAACATCACAGCAAATGCTTTTACCAAAGCTAAATCACAAACACATTACGAGACTAAACATCAAGACAAGTTAAAAAGCCTGAAAGCAGAGCAGAAGCTGCAGAAGGTAGAAGAATTGAAGAGGAATCTAACATCACAGCAAATGCTTTTACCAAAGCTAAATCACAAACTAAAGCTGTTGTGAAAGCAAGTTTTATTGTGGCGGAGGAGATCGCAAAAATCAGGACAACAATTTACAGGAGGGTTTCTGAAGCGCTGTATGATGAAAGTGTGTGATATCTTGTTTTAATTTAAAAAATCAGATGTTGGCAAATGTAAGCCTTAGCAGAAATCTTGTCAGTACATGGACAGCAGAAAAAAAGACTCCATAGTTTTTTTGGGATAAAAAGTGGAAATGTGAGTTGGCGTTTCTGTCTGACATAACCACTCATCTCAACGACTTGAACCTGCAGCTCCATGGACGGGACAACTTGATCACTGATATGCATGTTACAGTGAAGGCATATCAAGCGAAGCTGCGCTTATGGGAGACACAAATGCATCAATCCAACTTGTCTCACTTTTCTTGTTGCAAAGCAATGTTGAACCAAGTCAAACTCTATGGTGTTTCCCAAAGCACACTTTGCTGAAAACTTAGCTTATCTTGCGCCGCATTGCACTTTAGTGACTTTGAAGCACAGTAATTAGAACTGTTTGTAACCCATTTCTCATAGAGTGGAAACTGCATCAGTACATTTGCAGATGGAGCTAATAGAGCAGCAGTGCAATGGGACACTAAAGGCAAAGTACAACACAGTGGGGCCTGCACAATTCACTAGTTTCATTCCTGAAGAGATGCCCCAGCTACGTCAACATGCGGTTCGGACTTTGAGCATGTTTGGTAGCACATATCTGTGTGAGCAGCTGTTTTCTGAGATGAAGATTAAAAAAACATCACACAGGAGTAGTCTCACAGATGAACATTTGCAGTCCATCATGAGAATCTCAATAATACAGAAGATTACTCCCAACGTAAATGAACTTGTAGCCAAGAAAAGATCCCAAACATCCAGCTCTAACAAATTGACATAAGAGCTAAAATGGGAATGCCAATGATTTTTATTATTATTAAATCTTTTTTCTGTTTACATTTATATTCATGTTGAAAGAAGCTCAATTTTCCGATTATTGAGTGTTGATCCTGTTTGGCCCACAATCTAACGTATCATTTGAGTTTTGGCCTACAGCTTTAAGTGTCATTTGAGCTTTGGCCCGCTGAGCAATTGAGTTAAGGACTTATGCATATTTACTCATCTTCCATCAAGTGTCTCCCAAGGTGGCGGTGAGGGGAAAACCCACCGGATATGATGGCTACTGGTGTCTGTAGGAAGTGGAGGGATCCAAAAAGGTCATTGCATGTTACCCAAAAATAAAGCTGCTACCTAGAGAGCTTAAAGATGCTAAATGACTCATAAGGTGGAGCCAATGAGGATTACAGACTACCAGAAGGAGGACTGGACCCTTAGGTCAACCTACCAATCAGGAAACAAAAGAGGTGATCTTTACCATGAAAAATAACAAACCCCCAGGAGCAGACCTTATTACAGTAGAACTGATAAAACTAGGTGGAAAAGAACTGCATAGACGAATGCACAACCTCATATCCAGAATTTGGCAGAAAAAAGAAAAGGAGTACTGCGCTCAATTCACAAGAGAGGATCTAAACTGGAATGCTCAAATTAGAATGGAATCTTCCTACTTAATGTAACCTACAAAATCATCACGAAAGAAAGGATAACAGCAGGCAACTGTTCTTATTTCGGCCCACACAAGCTACTACAACTACAACTAGAAAGCAGAAATCTCTCAAGGAAAAGTAACTAGACCCTATACACCACTTTTATTCTTATAACACCAGTGGTAATGAATGTGGCAGATAGTCGTCTAGGAGTAGGTCTCCTCCACATGGCAACAGAAAAAATTTGAGAGTCTAGAACTCTGTTGCTTTCTCCTAGTCCTTACAAGGCCGATGTGTGGAAAACCAGTATAAATTTTTTTTTAAATCACAAGACGGTTTGAATAATCAGTATTCTTTAATTATTTATCTACTGGGTTGAACACAGTCTACAATAATGACAAACCAGCAATAATGGCGTTCACAGAAGAAGAAATGAAACTCCTGTTCACCAGACAAAGATGTACTCAGCTCAACAAACTAACAACTCAGTCCTTACAAAAATTGGCTTCTTGTTGCACAGCAATAATTAAACCCCCTTTTTCACCATGTGGTTTTCTTCAATACACCGCCACAGTCATACATCATAGCTCATATGTCATAAATGAGAAACAGAATGACATCACGAGATCTAACCGTGACAGTGCACAACAGCCAGACAAAAGCTGAGAACTTTTTCAATACCTGGAAAATCCTCAGAAATATATACGGTCAAGTGTAAGATAATGATGGATGGGATATATCTCTCCTGGGGCTCTGGTTGACAATTCTGTAGTTAGTGGCTTTCAGACTAAAGAGGTGCCACCACCGACCCCCTGGTGATACCCTGGGAACAAAACCAACATTGCATGAGCCTGCATCGTCAGACAAAGGGTGTGCATGGTATCTGTGGGAAATGGAAGCATCTACAGGGCTACCAGCTGTGAAAAATCTGCAGCTATAAATAAAATGGCAGTAACAGGGTGGGGAGCATAATTACATGTTGCCGTTACAGGATATGAGGCATGAAGTGGGTAGTGGCAACCTTATGCCAGCAATTCCTTTTACACAGCTGTTGAGGTAGCTGTTCTTAGGCAACCATTTCATCCCAGGCTTTGTGAATTAGTTGCCAGGCAGAAATGCTTAAGAGGCCGCTGCAGAACTTGTCCCTTTACACTCCAAACTGATAGCATTGGCCTCCCTAAAGGTACTTTTACCATTAAGGAGGGTTTCACCTGTGTCAGCAGAAATGTAATATATGCGATTGTTTGCCGTAGATGCCAATCAAGTTACATAGGGGAAACTGGGAGAAGATTGGCTGATAGGTTTACTGAACATCTAAGGGATATTGAGCAATGTAAACCTTCCCCGGTCTCTTCTCATTTCAACCAAAAAGAACATAAAGGTGCTTTGGATGTAACCATTACGGCATTGATTTCATGCAGTAACACACCAGATAGGGTTAAAATGGAAAATAAATTTATTCAGCTGTTTGGCACCATATCTCCATATGGTATTAATCAAATAATATCCTACTGATGTTTCTCCGTCTCCCTATATTTCATCTATTTTCTTATTGCTGTTTGTTGATGTATCCCTTGATATTCTGGCCCATTATTATTGTGGACTTTATTTTTCACGGTGTCAATATTTATTTTCTCTCGCTTCCTGTTTTCCCACTTCCGGAGAGACGAATGAATACTGCTTGAGTTTTCTACTGTGTTCTTTTCTTTGTTGTATTTTCATTTCTATTGTTGGCTGATGAAGGCTTTATGCCGAAACGTCCTTGTTTTTTGTCCTGTTACCTTTTTTCAAGCTTCCACATACCTCGTTTCACTATTTCATTCTTTTACATAGCTTGAAAGCAGTCCCTTCATTTATTTATTCTATATATTAAGGGCCCACGATCAATTTATTGATCATTTTGGCTCCTATGCATGTAGAGGGCATTTGCAATGTTGAGAAGATATTAGATGGTAGAGCAGCAAAAGTAATCGACAGACAGAAACCAAGGGGTTAATGGGTCATCAGACGACAAAGACAGAAGCCTAAGAGTTAACTGCTCATCCGTCAACCAAGACTGATATGGATTGATGATGTAAGGACTTAAATCAGCTGGAAGGTGTGGAGCCATGGATCAGCTTAAAAGGGAGGATGTTGTAAAGCAGGCCAGGCCTCTATGATAGACTGCAACGGCACTGATGATGATGTCTGAATGGAGGGATGTTGTAGAGCAGGTCAGGGTCCTATATGGCCTGTATCGCCACTGATGATGATCAACATTAACAATTTATAGGTTAATCTATCTCTATTTCTCTCATTTTGTTTTTGGAAATGTTCAGTATAGTTACTGTATATACCCGTAGACAAGTGAAGCGAGTCTGTTTTACAAAATACTGTATGTTTGTTTTAAAGTCTTTTTAATATGCAATAATTATTTTAAAGTTTTTGGATGAAAAACCTTTTAAAATATGTTCCCACCCAAAGCTAAAAGGGTCAGCTTAAGGAGCTGGTAATACACTTTTCAGGGTTTCCCAGCCAAAACTAAGTAGGTTGGCTTATGAGTGGGTCACACACTTTCCAGGGTTTTCATGACCAAAACTAAGACGGTCGCCTTATGATCCACTGGGAATAAATGTCCAAGATCCAAATGATGGTTAGTTACCCCAGTGTGATAAAGTAAGCATTAAGTTAAAATGTAACAAAGTAAAAAAAAACGGTACAGCTAATGAAAATAAATGGGCTAAAAAGGTATTTACCTGAAGTAAAATGTTGACAGGACATTGACCAGACATGTCATGGTTCCTCCAGCATCTTCATAAGAGTAGCTGTGAAGTCTGGGATTGACCGGGGCCTTCAAGTGAACTCAGGCTAAAAAGGTATTTACCTGAAGTAAAATGTTGACAGGACATTGACCAGACATGTCATGGTTCCTCCAGCATCTTCATAAGAGTAGCTGTGAAGTCTGGGATTGACCGGGGCCTTCAAGTGAACTCAGTGAAAACAGCAACTTCAACCTGGAAGTAAAACAGCACATGAATTAGTAGAAAAAGAGAAACTCTACTCTATTTGGGTGTAGACTTGCATTAATATAAAGGCAATATCCTATGAACAATTTTGTCCTGAAAGTAAACATAGGTAAAAAAAAAAAGGGTCTGAAAGTACCCATTATAATAGGTTAAAAAAGGGTTGTAGTCTTGTTTGCATGGGTTGATTTTGGTTCTCAAAAGGGAAAGTTGAATTGCTTTGTCTATTTATTCTGTTAAATAGTAAAAGTTAACCCATTAGTAAATAGTAATTTAATTCTTACCTGCAAGATATAACTTGAGTATTACTATTATGATTTTAACAAAAAAATGATGCTACAAACAAGGTTGTGGAGCAGAATTTTTGACAGAGCTTCTCAACAGACAGATTTTGGTTAGTTTCAGCTCAGCTCTAGCTACCAATTAATCTAAAGAGAATGCTTCTTCTTCTCAATCTAAATAGTACTTTTGCATTTTTTTAAATTAATTTGTTTTTTTTCAGAAAAAAATGCTCTCAATATGTCAGAAAGAAATAGGGTAATTTGTACCCAATTAGGAATGTGCAAGACATTCATCATGTGTGTCATCATGCCCTAACCCAGGGGCCACCAAAACATTTTTCGCAGGGGGCCGTATAATCATTCTGTATAATACTTGCAAGCCAGAACCAAAGCTCTTGAATGTCTGGATTGAATAGACATTTGTTTTGTTTTATTTCATTAATGAATGTTCATTTTTAAGTTCATGATGATGTTTGTTCAATTGTATGTACAGCGTGGTGAGCCCGGCCCTAGGCTGGGGTACCACGCTATATAAAAACATCAATAATAATAATAATAATAATAATATTAATTTAATTTTAATTTGTATCACAATGTCTCGTGTTGCGTACATTTTATCAAGCAAATTGAAGTACCTCTGCAGGCCGGATGAACTGACGTCGCGGGCCGGATCCAGCCGTGGATCTTAGTTTGGTGACCCCTGCCCTAACCTAAAAAGTGAAACTAACTTTGCTGATACTTTCTTTTGATATTTCTTACATACACTATCTTTGTATAAAGTGCATTCTAATGATCAAGATTATCATATTTTTTTGGAGGGGGGTTAAGGATATTAGAGGAGATGACAGGTGTTTATTACGGCACGTAATTGACTAGCACAGAGGCTCCCAGACTGTGTCCTACTGCAACCTGAAGCGTATACAAATTGTGCTGAGTTAATTTTAGGATGTGACATAACTAAATATTGTTTTGACTAAGTCAAGTGAAGTTATTGAGATATTTCTTCTTGTTTATAATTTGAGATATAGATTATATTTTTTTAAAAATGCTATTTACAGCGAACCAAGGATGTGGCAAAGGGCATATTGGGCAGACCTCGGTGCAGCAAAGGTGCTGTGACACCAAAAAGCTTGGTAGGAGATTGGGTCACCTTCAGCTTTCCTTAGATTTATTTTATTTTGTCCACTAATATACTTATATATATAATAGTTCAATAATCTTAATCAGTCCATTAATTTTTTATGAAAAAGTGGCGAAATATGGTTAAAATCACAAAACAGACGTATTTATTCCTGAGCAGTCCAGAAACATATAAAAAAATATTATGCCAATGGCGTGCTCTGTGATTGTATTTGCACTTTTTTTAGATTTATTTATTATATCTTTTTAAGTTCAAAGCAATATGGTTTTAGTTTTTTCATAAAACTTTTAGAGAGCTTTTTCATTAAAAATCTAATACAAAAATGACATGCAATTTATTTGATTGCATCAATACTTCTGATTTTTACCTTTCTTTATTTAACACAACAGGACTTGGTCAAACTGACACATTAAGGATTTACCAAATAGGACTTTTTTTTATATATATATATAACAAAAAACAATCTATGGTCAAGACTCTTAAAGTAATATTTATATGAAAATTGAAAGTAAAAATTGAAAGGATTTTTAACATTATAAGTTTGTAAAGCCCCTTGACAGAGTTTGTGTTTTTCATTAAAAGTAAAAGAATTATTTATTTACATTCTTGAATGCGCTAGTCATGAAAGACCAGCATTGGTTTTTTCATTGAGATTAATCCTTAAGGGATTCTAGCTAGAAGATTATAAATGGCAATAGTAAATTAATGAAACATCCAGTTCATTTCCTTTGATTTGGGAAACTTTCACCTGAAGGCATGTATTATACTAAGTTTACAAAGACTAAAAATGTAAATTATGCATATATTATACTAAGTTTACAAAGACTACGCAGGTCAATTGTGCATATATCATACAAAATTTGCAAAGACAACGCAGGTAAATTACATCCTTTGACTTGATTTTATAAGGTTGATGATAAAAAAATGGAAAACTGATTACCTAAAGTTACTATGATCATTTTCAAATTGTCGACAACAGACATTCATGAAATTATTCCAGGCCCAGTGTTATTATTATGGCTTTATATTAGACATAGGCCAGAGTGGACTGTGCAAATGGGACAAATCCCTGCGGACTGCAAGAGCCTGTGATTTTAGGGCTGGCGGAGCCACTTCTACTTAATACAAGTAAACTTGCAAATTAAATATATAAAGTTACATCTGCAAAGTAGTGTTTCATAAGTCAGGCTGTTAAATTTCCTTCCATGTTAAAGATTATACGATAAGTAATAAGCGCGTCTTTCAAAGTAAATCTTTTCCCCAAAGTTCAAAACTTGAAATCTTTTGAAAAATACACCAGATTATTCCAAATCAGCACAGCATTATCATCATGGATTCACCTACACTATTGATGATGAGCCACCCATAAATGATATCAAACATCTGGGGTTCAATAAATATGTAATGATCTATGGGGTGTGTTATTTGTAAGACATCCTGCTCATGGCAGTCATGGACACCAACTACATTTTTCAATTTGGGTTGGTTCCAAAAGCAAGCTTTTTTTTTATAAACTCTATGTCATTAATTTAAGTACCTAGGGCTAATTAAAACAGTCCCAAAATATTTTTTTTTAAATGTATTATTTTAATCCGAATAATTTCTTTTCTTTCAAGTCACTGTTTCACAATCTGATTCATGTTTACTAAGGTAATTTACCCCTTGAGCGGGCGTCAGTTATTAAAAAATTTATGTTGATACGACTTAAACGCTATTTTAATGGTTATTTTTCTATTGATAAGATAATACTCATGTATTGATCCAAATAAATGGAAACATTTTTAATGACATTGTATATATTCAATTCAGCACATATATAAAAAGACAAAATTTAAGAAAAAAGTTAATTTAAACATTTTAAAACTAGAAAAATTTTAATAATTTAAAATATGAAAAACAACAACCCAAAGTTTAAGTTTATATCATTAGCACAAAAATGATTGCAGAACATGAACTTTGAGCACATCCACATATTGTCAACATTCTGTGTGCCGACACCAGTATCATTTGGAAAGACTGAATTTTCTTGAAGGACCAAAACTGAGTATTCATAGATTCTGTGACTGATCTGGTTTATTTATGCATAAGCCGACATCCATCTGATACAATAAATGAGCCCGGAAGAATATCTCTCTCTTATGCACTCATGTAGTGTGACCTCACATCGGTCTGGCACTTGGGGGGGGGGGGGCCTCTCCCATTTTTAACATGAAAAAAGGAAAATTATAGTAAAGAATTGCACCTAATAACCCTAAATTACAGACATAGTTAACATTATTCTGCTATACAAAAATTATATTTATTATATTTTTTAAACTACGTTCACTGAGAGAATCAACAAAATTCACCAGAAAAAAATTTGCAGCTGCTAATCAAAATGCATCAAAACTAACTAAAAAAAAAAAAAAAGTAGCAACTAGCAATGTCATTGGTAGCAAGTAGGCCTACAATTTTACCCCTGGTTAAGAACCAATGTTCTAATGAAATGTTTCTGACACAGGTGCAGTAATTTAAATTTGATATCCATGTGTTGAGGTGAATTTCTTTCTGGCTGTGGCTATTGGTTTCTAGGCGGCTATTGGTAGTTTGCTATAAAAAAAGTACCAATTGGTGATATGGTGATGTAGTGCAATAATTATTGGTAGTCACAATTTATTTGTGATTACAACACTGAAATCACTCTTAAGTATGTATGTTGGCAATGTTGCCACACAAAAAAAACATCTGCCAACAAAATTTATTGTTTGTGTTAAGTCTCATAAATTTACTCCAATCGCCTCAACCGGATTTTCAAGACATAATACACTTATTTTGCTTTCTTTGTATATATTTTATTTATGTATCACTGCTTATGTTTTCATCAAAGTTACATGCAGTTTAAAACATTGATTCTGCATAGCATCAAAAAATAAATAGTAAATAGTGATTCCTAGACATTAAATTGATTAATTTGTGTTATAGTTGCCCAATATGAAATAGTTTAATTGTACATAAAAAATATTGATGCCTTTATAAGTTAATGAGTGCTCATTAATGTAAATAATACTCAGTAGACATTTCTCCCAACAACAGAAATCAAAGCAGGGTGGTGTTGGTTTATGTGACCATGTTCCTAAACAATGTTTGGCCTAAGTCCTAAGCTTATTTTATCATCATTCAGCCTAATCACGCTATTATACAGTTTCACTTCACTTAAGTAACAATAATATAAGCAAGGGCAAGGACAGCAGATAGTGTTAAAACAGTACTGTAGATTTTATAATTAGTGCAGAGGTGTTGTCACTAGTACAAACTAGTATTGTAATAAATGAACGGGGCAATACTTCGCCAGCCTCATTGGAAGAAGATTTTTGCTTTTAGGTTTGATTGGCTGGACTACCAATAGCTCTCTAGAAGCTATAGCTCTCTAGAAGCTATTGGTAGTTTACTACAAATAGTTCCCTGCCCTAACTAGAAGCTATTAGTAGTAAACTACCAATGACTCTTAAGAGTTTGTAAAGGATCAGTAGTGGACACAACATTTTTATTTTTTAAGATGTTTGGGGTGGGTTTGGTGAAGAGATTTGTGACGTTAGGCTGCCTAAGGCTATATTAATATTTGAGGGGAGGGGGCTAAATTTTTGTGACTGGGTGAGGGGGATAAAAAAATCTGCAAATTTATGGATGGCCCTTTCATCTAGAAAAAAGAGCCCACTCCCACTTTGTGCCACAGTCCACAGGTAACCCAGAGGCTCTGGCTAAAACAGACATCAATGAAACAATAACTGTTCAAATAGCACTTCAATTTCAAACTGGAAAATAATATTTTTTTTACGCGCCGGACGTATATCTCCCGCACTATTTGTCCGGCGACCAAGTCAGCCTTGTCACGTTGACAGCAAATGATTCAAAACTATTATTAATTTTAAAATCTATTTCTATATCTCTACCAAGTAATGTACTGAATATCTTGAATGCAAATAATAGAAAAAAACTTAAGTGAAAGTGGCTTGTAAACATTTTTGTTTGGTTGGTTATTTGAGTTTGTGTACCAGTAATCCATAAAATAAATTAGGTGTGGAGTAGGCAACCAATAAAAGTAAAAGATTTCCTTTTAAATTGCTACAAAATATTTAAAAAACTTCTCATGAAACTACTGTTGCTGATGAACATGATATTAATGATAATATAAATATAGTATAAAACATTTTTAATTAAAATGGGAAGGAGAAAAAACGATCCTATCCCCGATATTGATCCTCAAATCATATCGTCAAGCGACCACTCTACCAGTAGACCAAACAAGATCTACCAAACTGCACTTCGTTCGAATTATAAAAACTACTAGCCGTCCGGCGGTCACGTGACATGCCGCCGGACGTATATCTTGCGCACTATTTGTCCGGCATGCCGGACGTGTAGACACTTCGTTTTTTTAAACTGTCTCTTATTACCCATTTTAAATTAAAATATTGGTAAAAATATTTATGAAAATGGTGGTTAACTTCAATCAATATCAACATTTCTATGTAAAATCTGTTCAATTTTGCCCTTGAACGAAGATGGGATGCCACTGTTACTACTTATTTAGGGTGTTTATTAAATTTGCCGTGAATTAGGGTTCAGATTAGGTTTAGGCTTCTTATGGATGCATTTAGGGTTCCGGTTAGGTTTTGGGATTTACTTAGATTTAGTGACAGAATTAACTGACTTTCAATCAAGATGGCGGCTATTGAAAAAAAAACCATGGCATCTCTTCTGCGAATTTACCCAATTTTGTTTTATAATATCCAGTTAAAATAATGTATTTACCCTTCAGCTCTTTATTATGCTTTAGTCATGATTGTAGCTAGACTTAAGCAAAATTAAAAAGCTCGTGACGGAGATATTCTTGCTTCCATTTTAATTATGAATTGGTAATTGATGCAATCAAAATCCTCACTTTTGCCGCCGTTGGCCCTGGCAAGGCATGGATAAATCAATAAACTAGATNAAAAAAAAAAAAAAACAAAAAAAAAAAAAAAAAAAAAAAAAAAAAAGAAAGAAATGACGTCATGGCGCGGTATCTTTGCATTACCCAGGCCATATATTTCAATATTTAATTCATTAATTCTAATTAATAATTAAATGTACGCTAACTAAACTGTTTATTGTGGGATCGGAAGTTACATTAAATTAACATAATAGTCTTTTTAAACGACAAATGTATGGGGGAGTAAAACTAAAAACTCAATCTAACAACTTAACCATCTCAAATTAAATGCGTGATTTTTAAGCTTAAAAGTGCGTAAAAACTATTTTCATATTGTTTAATTGATCTAATGAAGTGATTCCCAAAGTGATTTATATCGACCTTCTGGGATCGACGACAACTTGCAAGGAGTCGATGTCAGCGAAAAAAAAAAAATTGGGGGTCCATGAAATGTAAATGGAGGTCAACGACAGTTGATTTCATGTAAGCAGGTCGTGACTTCTATTTTGGCACTCCATGAATGGAATAATCCACATACGCATATAGTACCTATTTAATTACATAATATTGCCTTATAATATAAAGACATATCTTCATACATAAATTATAAAAGTACCTATGAAGTAAACATTTTAAAAACATAAATTTTCATGAAACGTGATGAAGAATCATATGACAATTTAAGCGATTAGGTATATTTTCTGATATATGAAGCTGTTAAATAATTATTATTACCGGTATTATAAACTAGCAGTTTCCAGCAGCCCCGCCCTCACTCTAAAAGCATGTATTTTTTGCTTAGTTATTTTATGTAACAGAAATTAAATTTTAATTGTTTCGTTTCAATTTGACTTAAATTAATAAATGTATAAAACTTAACATGTTTTTAAAAAAGTTTTCCACCCTTCCATTCAGTACCGTTATAAATGGAAATCTTTCAAAGTGAGTAGCACGATACCGGCTGTCCAAAATACATTTGAAGTTAATGAGTTTGCAAAAAATCAATAACAGGTCAGCAGGTGGTCTACCCAAAACCGAAAAACATGACAAGTGGTCTAAGAAAGCTTTTCCCAAGCTTGAAAGTTTCACGGACCGGTGGACAAGTTTCGAAACTGCACCAGGGACCGGTGCCAGATTTATTAATTACATTTTCTTTCTATTTTAACATCAATATTCATGCTCTCCGGACCGGTAACGTAAGGCTTGCGGACCGGTGCTGGTCCACGGACCACCGTTTGGGGAACGCTGGCCTAAGAGACAAAACATTTTGGGAACCTCTGATCTAATGAATTTGATTTATTTAAAAGGTAAAACAGCCCTGGATAGACTGGGCGCAAACCATCACTTTTTTGTCCGATTTTTATCCTACCCCCCACCCCCCCCCCCCCCCCCCCCC
>CAXITT010000325.1:705280-751093 GCA_964033795.1 Lymnaea stagnalis
CTTCAAACCCCTAGTGCATAATTTCCTCATCACCACCAGTAACAGAAACATTGCAAATCCCATCTACATGCATAGGAGCCAAAATGATCAATAAATTGATCGTGGGCCCTTAAGATATAGAAGAAGAAGAACCTCAACATACTCCAATTTTTGTCCCATAGTGGATTCTATACTAAACATCAGAACAGACCCCCCCCCCCCATACACACACACGTATGTCCCTTACTGTAAGCCGTAAAACACATTTAACACACTCCTTTTCTATTTCACATAAGGGGTCCTAATAAAATACATATGAAACGACCCTCCTTCTATTTCACATACAGGATGCTATATAACACATCTTAACACGCCATACTTCTGTTTTACATACTTGATGCTATAAAACAAATCTTAACACACAATAAGTCGATTTCACATACATCATACATGATGCTGTACAACACATCTTAACACACCATACTTCTATTTCACATACAGGATGCTATGCAACACGTCTTAACAGACCCTCTCCCACCTACATCCTGGAGTCTGACCCTTGCTATGGTCATCCACGTCTTCAACACAGGGGCCTGGATATTTACAAACACATTTGTCGTGTCCACCGTCCATCTCTTGGCTGCTCACTTCTCACGACTTACAGAGGTTCTCAGATCTCACGTAAGTGCTCATACCATTAAAAAAATAAATACAACAACCCAGTAGTATTTGTGTGTGTGTGTGGAAAGAGCACTTATGTTCTGGAGCGCGATAATAATCATTGTCATTTTTTTACAGCAGCTCAAAAACCATGAATGATCGCGCCTTTTTTTCTTCTGTCTGCCACCACCATGACATCTTTTAAATGAGTCATTTGGGGCCCCACCGCCCCTCATCACAAACACATGTCTTTAATGGCGCCTGCCGGGTTTTTTTCTAGAGTGCGTGTCTACCTCCTTCTCACACGTTGTCACCGCCTGCTTGGAGAGTATTGGTCTCGAGCTGCAGTTTTGCAATTGTTACAAGTCTGTCCTTTTTATTACAATTATTTCCTAATCATTATTTCGTAAACGTTAAGAAGTTGTGTGGATCTGGCCTATCGTTTCTCCATGTTTAGCTAACATATAGCAAAAGCTTTGCCGTCTAATGCACTTAAACAAATTTACATAGCTGCCAGTAATTATTATCATTATATCAATCTCACAGATAGCGAGGTCTGAATGTCACATTCCGTCAAAGATTAAAGAAATCAGGACTTGCCACTTAAGACTGTGTCAGCTACTAAGCATTTTCAATAATTTCTTGAAAATCTTCCTGGCCGTCACTTACCTGGCCACTATTGTCGGCTGCTGTTTCATCTTATACCAGCTCATATTCTACGAGCTGGACACCATGAGCTTTGCGCTCAACATATTTTGGCTTCTGACCAATGCACTGACCGTCCTGGTACTGTCCATCAGCTTATCAAGAGTACACGAGGCAGTGAGTACGGCGTACACACATTATATATGGATTTTGGAAGGTTGTACTAATCCTGACAAACATAACATCAACATCAATATTAACATTAACATCAGCTTTAACATTACTATCAACATTAACATCAACATTACCTTCAACATCAACATTACCATCAACATCAACAGTAAGTGGAAAGAACACTTTGAAATAAAGAACTAAACATATTTTGTTGACCTGAGTTCAACCGTCACACGTGACACTCGCTGCGTGACATCTTTTTTTTCTCACGCTGTACGATTAATATAAAACATGCTGAGTAGGGGGAGGTCCGGTGGGAAAAAGAAGCAGGACACACCAGAAGCAAGCCATATATGAGATTTATTATAGTCGTGTGTGTCTTACTGTCTTAGCTATGCGACGATTTCTGATATGTTAAACCTGTCTAGTGTTCAACCTGTATAGTGTTAAACTTGTATAGTTTTAAAAAAACCTGTATGGTGTTAAACCTATATAGCGTTAAAAACACTGCATTAAGTAGAGGTCTACTCCATCTTTTTAATTTAAAACTGAATACTTCTTTGAAGTCATTTCCTGTTCTTTGACATCGCAGGCCCATGAACCATTAGAAGATTTATTTACACTGGAAACATCAGACAGTACCGATATGGGCCAAGTCCTGCAGGTACGACATGGTCTTAGATCTGTGTGGCTTTATTATCTACTTAGTTATGTTTTTAAATCAGTTGTTCTCTATTTTCGCCCCTCCCCTTATGGAGCCATAAATTCACCCCCCTCCCTTTGCGCCCCCTTTCTGAGCCCGTTACAGACAATATTCGGGGTAGTATTTTGAACAACCATAAAATTTGTGAGATTATCGTAGTATAAGATTATCGTAGTATAAGATTATCGTAGTATAAGATTATCGTAGCATTAAGATTATCGCAGTATAAGGTTAACGGATTATCGTAGCATATGAGTATTGTAGTATAAGATTATTGTAGTATAAGATTTTTGTGGTACAAGATTATCGTAGCATAAGCTTATCGTAGTATAAGATTATAATAGTATAAGATTATGGTAGTATAAGATTATTGTATGATTAGGTTTAATTTTTTTTAAAATAATAATTTTAGTTTAATTATTTCAGTATTTAACTGGAAAACATGACCCTGCTCCCAGTTCTCTTTGTAATATAGGATTTTCATAGGGCAACAGTTTTCTGATATTAAACTTGAGTTAGGTCGCTAACTTCTTCACCGTCACCTTTATGTTCACTGCTTTGGATGTTCTTCGTGGAGTGATCCCAGTTTCTTGATAGATTTAATATAAAGTAGACCAAGACTCTAAAAACAATATATTCATAAAAAGGGAGTCTGTTGTTTTGTTTGTGTGTGTGTTGTTGTTTTTTCGGGGGGGGGGGTGGCTTTGAATCAGCACACTGTCACCACATTACAACAGAAACGTTCTAACATATACAACAAGAATCTGCTTTACAACTTTGTGCTATTGAGAATAATAATATGATTAAATTAAACATAGTTTAATTGAGATTTAAAATGTTGGTGGTATGAGAGAGAGGGGGGGGGGTGGCTTTGAATCAGCACACTGTCACCACATTACAACAGAAACGTTCTAACATATACAACAAGAATCTGCTTTACAACTTTGTGCTATTGAGAATAATGACATGGGATTTCCTTCTGTAACCAAAACGAGACATTGAACTTACGTTCCAGTTCCAGTGGCCCGTTTGATAATGGATGCCAATAGCCCTCCTTCAGTCGTCAGCTGTAGGTTCTTAGCTTGAACAGCCTCAAGACTCACGCATATCTGCTAACTCTTGCTAATGACGCAAGATCTGTCTCGTGATTTCTTGCCCAGGCCTTTTCCTCACAATATATTAATTTGACTTTGATAATGGGCACAAATCCAGGTTGTATTACATACAAAATTGAAGCTTACTGAACTGTTACAGGTACAACTATTTCTTACAAAACTGACCGGTACAACCATTGGGGTGTCCGTCCTTGACCTGTTTACAATAACAAAAGAAGCTCTTCTTACGGTAAGATAAAGTTATCACTTTGCAGTTATTTTAAGAAATCTAAAGGACGCGAGATTTGTTAAGCAAAAAAAAAAAAAAAGGTTGGGGGGGGGGGGGGGGGGGGCAGTAAGAAAAAGTTTGGTAACCACTGTTCTTTGGAGCAAATTAAAAAGTTGTAATTCGTGGGAACCATTATTTGTTTCAGATCGCCGGTGCGTACCTGACCTACTTCCTGTTGCTGATACAGTTTAATATTTAAAATCATTGAATCCATTTTTGGTTGAGTCATTACAATTTAGCTGTTTTCAACAATGACGTGGCTAAATTTTGAACTGTTTAGCAAGGTTTTGTGAAGTTTGTTTAACAAGTGTTCGTAAAACCTTTTAGGAAGGGTTTGTAAAGTTGATTCATCCAAGTGTTTGTAAAGTTTGAAGTATTTCCTTTTTAAGTTAATTTTATCTTTTTATAAAGTTAATTTTGTTTGGCTAAACTGAACAATGCATAGACATATAATTTGTTCGTCCCTTCAAACTCATCCTCTTTTTTTAATTGTTCACTTGCCAATTAACTATTACTGAGTGCTAAAACTGCCATTTACCATTGTTGAAACTGACACGTAGCCTACTATTACTGACGGTGAACTTCCATTGTGTTTACTACGAAGCCTGTTTGTAGAAGAAGCATGCTGTGAAGAGTATGATCCCCTGCTTGAAGCAACTGATCATAGGTTTTGGAAACGTGTTGATTCTTAAACTTTTACGAGAATTATGTCTTTGTAAATCATAAATACAATTTTTTTTTAAAAAGTTATTGAGTTTCTTTAATATTTTAAATATAAAGCCTCCAATGAGGTTTGTGTGTAATCATTTGTACATCTTCCTCATCTTAAAAGGCACATTTGATCATTTAAAAGCGTCTTTGAAACTTGTATCTATTTTTGCTTCACAAGCATCTTCCACCCCGTTATTGTTTTGCGTATATATTTATAACCTCTACTACTAATGTAGCTATACTGGTTGGTACACTCTATAGACCAAGATTTTTCCGCCCCTTTCAACGGAAAGAATCCTTTAGCCGTTTGCCGAAAAAGACCCCTAAAATATAAAGGGAAAAGTGCCTCCCGGGAAGAACCACCTCCCCCCACCCTTGGCCCATTTCCCAGTCTACTGCAACGCATCCATTCATTAGTCATGCCTCTGGCGAAACGAAAGAAGGAACTAACTTCTCATGAGTCTCACACACGTCTGAATACAAGACCACTAACTTCTCAACAGTCTCACACACGTCTGAATACAAGACCACTAACTTCTCAACAGTCTCACACACGTCTGAATACAAGACCACTAACTTCTCAACAGTCTCACACACGTCTGAATACAGGACCACTAACTTCTCAACAGTCTCAATACAAGACAACTAACTTCTCAACAGTTTCACACACGTCTGAATACAAGACCAACAACTTCTCAACAGTCTCACATACGTCTGAATACAAGACCAACAACTTCTCAACAGTCTCACACACGTCTGAATACAAGACCAACAACTTCTCAACAGTCTCACACACAACTATTGCAATAGAAATAAAACATTTAAAATCAATCAACGTCGCTAATGAAAACAGAAGTTTTCCACAACAACGATCAGATTTAAAAAGAAAACAAACGGTTCAGGGATTAAAATGGACACTACTTTAAAATTGCTCAATAGAATTTTAAAACATTTTTTTTTCAAATCTCGTCTGTCTGATGTTACATATCGTCAAGCATCGGTTGTCTTGTGTTCAACATTGTCAAACCTTGGATGTCAGTTGTTAAACATTGTCAAACCTCATCTGTGTTTAACACTGTCAAATGTGGGATGTCTTCTGTTTAACACTGTCAAATGTGGGATGTCTTCTGTTTAACATTGTCAAATGTGGGATGTCTTATGTTTAACATTGTCAAACATTAGATGGCTGGTCTTAAATTTTGAACTGCATGAGCAAAAAGAAATAGGTGACGTAGGCGCCAGCAATCTGCAAAAGATGAAACATTATACAGCAAATAACAATGGTGGGGGGATAACAACTGATACATACTTAAGAGATAAATATGTGATGCTAATGGGATACATATTGACATGATAATGGACACGTTATTTATAATTATAGGATAAAACTGTAAATCTTCAAAACAAAACAAAATGATACAAATCTTGGGGGAAAAATTATAAAGAAACATAGAAATAGATAACGGATACATTTAAGTTATATTTCGATTAGATGAATATAGGATACAATTACGTGTTTTGAAGATTAAAAAAAATTGTTTTAAAAAAAATAATTAAAAAAATATTTGCTTTGGTGTAGAGAAGAAAGGGGAGCAAACACGGCACAGGGGAACGTACTCCTATAATAGAGTATTTAAATGTGCACCTACTGTCAGAAGAGCTTCCTTGGTTACAATAAACAAATCAATGACGGAAGCACCGATCTGAGTTCCCGTCAGTTTCGTTATAAACAACTGGACCTGCACGATGCATGAGAATGAAAATAAAGACGTCATAGGAACAAGGTATTTATCTAATAAAACCATATTTTACCTTTTCATTACCAAAAAAATTAATAATAAAAAATGAGTAAAAATGAAAGAAACAACGCGTAAACCAAAGTTGTTCCTCCAAATGCCTCAAGACTCCCAAGTGCATTTTTAAAATTATTTTATTTTACATTAATATTCTAATGGCGCGCTTTTACACCGCATATATATATAATTTCACCAACTATTTCAGAAAAAAAAGAAGATAATATTGCGCACCAAACTCAAACGTACTTGTGATTTTTGTTAAGCGCATCTCATTTAGCGCACTTATCAGGAATTTTATTTCGTCTAATCAGTAACATCAAATTTCCTTCATTTTCCCCTTGAAAAAAATGGAAAACTGATTTTTTTTTTAGGGTTGGGGTTGAAGTGTGGAGCTGAAAATTTGAAAGAATGCTGTGTCATCGGCAACAAGTCTATGTGCCAAATTTCATATCGAGAGTTTGACGGGAAGTGGGCCAATAAGCCATCCGCAGATTTTGCCAGCCGCGAACAAAAGTGAAGTCAATATAAAGGATTTGAAAAATATTATTCGAAGAAGAAAATAAATAAAATGTCAATACCACTATCACTAACACCTACCCAGGGCCTAGAGCTTTGAACTATATTTAATCTTAAAAACTAACTCATAAGACATTGATAACTTGAAACGATAGTTACTTGTAACACCTGGGTCTGGTCACTGACGTCACAACATTCAATCCTGAAGAGGCTTTCCAATGGCTCGTGGGCCTGGAATTTAAGGATATATATTTTTTTTTTCAAATAATAAAAAACTATAATGACGCATCAGTGCTTCTGAAAAGAACATTACATATTTACAATGCTTTGTTTGGATATTTAGCATCAATAATATTATACTTATTTTCTTCAAATGTTAAATGACACCAACTGCATGGGAGTAATAAAGTAGATTAGGCTTTACTAACATAAAGTAGATTAGGCTTTATTAAGATTTTTTTTTTAAATCGTTTTAAAAAATGCCTTATTTAAAATAGCAACATGCATCACGTGATCAAGTCAACTCACGGCTCCGTGCATTTTGGCTAAACTAACGGACAGAGCCACCGTGTTGAGGATGTTGGCGAGCAGCCAGAAGACGTTGAGGGCGTCGGTGGTGGAATCATTGGTGGCATCGGTGGTGGCATCGGTGGCGTCGTTGTTGACCAGTTGGTACAGGAGAAAACAGCTGGCCACTATGGTGCCCGAGTAGTTGACGGCCAGGAAGAGTTTCAGGAAGCCATTACACGTGTCCAACAGCTGACACAGTCGCAAGTGGCACATGCGCAGTTCTCTGATTTTAGGAGGAATGGCGCCTTTACTGTTGACAATCTGAGGAAATCTAGACTACAATAACTGCAATAACTACAATAACTGCAATAACTACAATAACTGCAATAACTACAATAACTACAATAACTACAATAACTACAATAACTACAATAACTACAATAACTGCAATAACTACAATAACTACAATAACTACAATAACTACAATAACTACAATAACTGCAATAACTTCAATAACCGCAATAACTACAATAACTACAATAACTACAATAACTACAATAACTACAATAACTACAATAACTACAATAACTACAATAACTACAATAACTTCAATAACCGCAATAACTACAATAACTACAATAACTACAATAACTGCAATAACTTCAATAACCGCAATAACTACAATAACTACAATAACTGCAATAACTGCAATAACTACAATAACTACAATAACTACAATAACTACAATAACTTCAATAACCGCAATAACCGCAATAACCGCAATAACCGCAATAACCGCAATAACTACAATAACTACAATAACTACAATAACTACAATAACTGCAATAACTGCAATAACTACAATAACTGCAATAACTGCAATAACTACAATAACTACAATAACTACAATAACTACAATAACTACAATAACTACGATAACCACAATAACCGCAATAACTACAATAACTGCAGGGTGTTCATTAATACTTAAGCATACAATCTGTGGCTTATAAAGAGGGGTTGCGGAGGGGGGGGGTTCACCCTGTGTAGCACTTTTATTCTTTTTATGGTGGGCGGCATTTATGGCCAACTGCACAGGGTTTTTTTCGTGGAAGGGTGGGGGGCGGCAAAAATCTTGTCCCACCCCGACTGGCACGAACCCTAGCTTCGCCACTACAGAAAATAACTTACATGAGTTGCCAGGACGTCTGTCAGGCGCTGGAAGTGACGTCCAATCATGTAACACATGCAGACAATAAATGTGTTGGTCAGTGTCCAGGAGGCCGAGAACATGACGTGCAGTGTGCACATGATCGTCAGACCCCAGCTGGTCGTCGGCACGGGGTCAGTCAGTACATGCTGCATAGCGTCCTAAAGCAAAAAAAAGGGGGGGGGGGTGTAATGCTAAAATTGGTGAAGCTAACTTACGCAGACGTATGCTAACATGCTCATCCATAAAGAACATTCTGGCAATTCAGGTGAAATCACAGATTTAAAAATGGAAGCTGGATTTTAAAAAGTCTAATTATAGATCATTTTCTTTTTTAAATAAAAGAGTTAGGGTTTAATATATATAACAAAACAAAAAAAACATTAATGAAAAAAATTCGTGTTTTTTTTTTTTTTTTTTTTCATATCCCCATTTTGGACAACACCATTCTCCTTCTAAAACTTAGTTTGAAATTTTGGGGACATGTGAACACACATAACCCTTCTTCCCTTTTTACTCTTATTTCACCCTTATTGCAAATAAAAGAGTTAGGGTTTAATATATATAACAAAACAAAAAAAACATTAATGAAAAAAATTCGTGTATTTTTTTTTTTTTTTTTTTTCATATCGCCATCTTGGACAACACCATTCTCCTTCTAAAACTTAGTTTGAAATTGTGGGGACATGTGAACACACATACGCCTTCTTCCAGTTTTACTCTGATTTCACCCTTATGGCTGTTATCAGACTTAATTAATTTTGTTTTTAAATGAAAGACATTTGGCCTAATAATATTGATCAATATTTGAGATTGTTGCACTCTAACTTCTTAAAATAAAATACGGAAACGCACATCAAATTCTGCTCAATGTTGTCACAGAATTATGTCAATAGGCCTATTGATATTGGGTAAAACCGTTTTGCAACTGAAATATTTATTATTCCCTCAGACATAATAATAGTTAATCAATGCTCTAACAAAATCTTTAAGTATCTTAGGTTGCGTCACATTGTTAAGCAGATAATGACGTATCACTATCAGCTTTTGAATGTTGCTTTTTTCATTTAAAAGTTGTATTTTTTGTGTTATTTCGCCCTTTGTATGCAGGTGATCAACAAGAATATAAGCTTGCAATACATCCTCTACTCTATAAGATGTATGTATAATTGCACTCCTCTGACCAGTTTGTTGTCAACTGACATCAAACAACAATTAATTTACGAAGTAAAACGTGGCTTATCTCCTCCTACCTTAATGCCAATTTCATCGGTCAACATTGTCGTGAAGACCACTGTGACATTGGTCAGCATGAACACGCAGCCGGTCAGGGTGATGGCGGCATTAGCTTTACGGCAATCAGTGGCCTCCAGGCCCAGCTCGCGCACAGCCGGGTCGCTGAACAGCTCCAGCCATTTCTGATAAAAGGTGCTGAAAACGATACATGTCAACAGCGCTCTCTTTAAAAACAAATGTTTATTGAGATGAACCTAGTTGTTTAATGTCATGAACCTAGTTGTTGAAAAGACATGAACCTAGTTGTTTAATGCCACCAACTTTAATGAGATGAACCTAGTTGTTTAATGACATGAACCTAGTTGTTTAATGACATGAACCTAGTTGTTTAATGCCATGAACCTAGTTATTGAAAAGACATGAACCTAGTTGTTAAATGCCACCAACTTTAATGAGATGAACCTAGTTGTTTAATGACATGAACCTAGTTGTTTAATGACATGAACCTAGTTGTTTAATGACATGAACCTAGTTGTTTAATGACATGAACCTAGTTGTTTAATGACATGAACCTAGTTGTTTAATGACATGAACCTAGAAGAGTTTCATTTAAAAAGGATGCTGACGTTGAACAAAAAGTTTAATGCGAACAGTTAGACAAATATGAATCTCAGATTGCCAAATGATATAGCGCTGACAAACGGTATACCTCAGATAGACCAATAGTATACCTCAGATAGACCAATAGTATACCTCAGATAGACCAATAGTATACCTCAGATAGACCAATAGTATACCTCAGATAGAACAATAGTATACCTCAGGCAGACCAATAATATACCTCAGATAGACCAATAGTATACCTCAGGCAGACCAATAGTATACCTCAGGCATACCAACGGTATGCCTCAGAGAAATTCTATACCATAGAAAAAGGATATACCTTAGATATACATATTTTATCCATAAGATAACCATATTGTCTACCTCAGATAGTCTAATTTTTAATTAATGGTATACCTCAGATAGAAAATGAATACCTCAGATAAAATGTATACCTCAGATAGAAAATGTATACCTCAGATAGAAAATGTATACCTCAGATAGAAAATGTATACCTCAGATAGAAAATGTATACCTCAAATAGAAAATGTATACCTCAGATAGAAAATGTATACCTCAGATAGAAAATGTATACCTCAGATAGAAAATGTATACCTCAGATAGAACAATGTATACCTCAGATAGAAAATGTATACCTCAGATAGAAAATGTATACCTCAGATAGAAAATGTGTACCTCAAATGAGACTTTTTCCAGGATGAAACAACCAGGCACAAGGCATTGCAGAAATTCTGAATGTACCAGTTCATGACAACAATCTTAAATCCGAGTCCAAAACTGTCACCCGAGAAGAGGGTCGTGGAAAATTTGACAGCGTTGGCAAACAGAGCTACGACCAAGACGACACTGTAACATCGCGAGGCCGTCAGTAGCCGCCATGGCTTTCTTGCTCCAGTCGGCACAGTCCAAGCATTTGTTGGGGACAGGCCATGCAGTTTGCTGGCGGAGGAATCATGTGTTACTGCTCCTGAAGTCTCGGTGTCATGTGGACCGTTGTAGAGACCAAAGATTCTTAATATAATAATTATTGGAGCCAAAGATCGACGTATGTCGGCGTGTTTAGGAGGTTCCATTGCTAGGATTGACATGGCACAGAAAAACTATAATAGAACATTGCTAGGTTCCATCGCTAGGATTGACATGGAACAGATAAACTATAATAGAACATTGCTAGGTTCCATTGCTAGGATTGACATGGCACAGAGCAACTATAATAGAACATTGCTAGGTTCCATCGCTAGGATTGACATGGAACAGATAAACTATTATAGAACATTGCTAGGTTCCATTGCTAGGATTGACATGGAACAGATAAACTATAATAGAACATTGCTAGGTTCCATCGCTAGGATTGACATGGTACAGAAAAACTAGAATAGAACATTGCTAGATTCCATTGCTAGGATTGACATGGAACAGATAAACTATAATAGAACATTGCTAGGTTCCATTGCTAGGATTGACATGGCACAGAAAAACTATAATAGAACATTGCTAGATTCCATCGCTAGGATTGACATGGCACAGAAAAACTATAATAGAACATTGCTAGATTCCATTGCTAGGATTGACATGGCACAGAAAAACTAGAATAGAACATTGCTAGATTCCATTGCTAGGATTGACATGGAACAGATAAACTATAATAGAACATTGCTAGGTTCCATTGCTAGGATTGACATGGCACAGAAAAACTATAATAGAACATTGCTAGATTCCATCGCTAGGATTGACATGGCACAGAAAAACTATAATAGAACATTGCTAGATTCCATTGCTAGGATTGACATGGAACAGATAAACTATAATAGAACATTGCTAGGTTCCATTGCTAGGATTGACATGGCACAGAAAAACTATAATAGAACATTGCTAGATTCCATTGCTAGGATTGACATGGCACAGAAAAACTATAATAGAACATTGCTAGGTTCCATTGCTAGGATTGACATGGCACAGAAAAACTATAATAGAACATTGCTAGGTTCCATTGCTAGGATTGACATGGCACAGAAAACTATAATAGAACATTGCTAATTGTTAATATAGAACATAATTACATTATAGAACGAACAACTTTTGACTAGGACGCTGGAAAGATATTCCAAATTAATTTTAATTGCGTCATCACTTTTGAAAATTCAAACTATAATTTCGATTTTAAAAATTCACTGCTTCATAAGATTTGTTTTCTTCTCATTTATGGCCATTTACAATGTGTCTATAATCAATTATTGATGAGGAACACAACTACGTCACTAGAACAATCAGTGTAAGCTACTAAATGTGGTAGCCATGAAATTAACTATTTCGTCACCGGTACATTCACTACGATGAATTTGAGTTACAATGAATTTTAAAATTACATGACTAGGACATTGACGGCAGGCTGCAGAATGGAGTCATCCCGAGAGTATAGCAATGGTATTATCCAAAATATGACGCAATCGATTTGCTGTCCATTCCCACTGGTACGTTAATACCAACAGTGGCTCCAATAGTTCTGCATAAAACTATTCTAAAATAAATAATTCGCTTCAAGTTTCTGAAAAGTTTTTTTTTTTTTTTTTTAAATAAAAAAATCAAAAAGTAATGAAAGGAATGTGGAGTACAATATGTTGGCGTTCATTTTTTGTAAAAGGTTTGCAAATTGAAGGCTTAATGTACACATTAAAATAATAGAACATTGCTAGATTCCATTGCTAGGATTGACATGGAACAGATAAACTATAATAGAACATTGCTAGGTTCCATTGCTAGGATTGACATGGCACAGAAAAACTATAATAGAACATTGCTAGATTCCATTGCTAGGATTGACATGGCACAGAAAAACTATAATAGAACATTGCTAGGTTCCATTGCTAGGATTGACATGGCACAGAAAAACTATAATAGAACATTGCTAGGTTCCATTGCTAGGATTGACTTGGCACAGAAAAACTATAATAGAACATTGCTAGGTTCCATTGCTAGGATTGACATGGCACAGAAAACTATAATAGAACATTGCTAATTGTTAATATAGAACATAATTACATTATAGAACGAACAACTTTTGACTAGGACGCTGGAAAGATATTCCAAATTAATTTTAATTGCGTCATCACTTTTGAAAATTCAAACTTTAATTTCGATTTTAAAAATTCACTGCTTCATAAGCTTTGTTTTCTTCTCATTTATGGCCATTTACAATGTGTCTATAATCAATTATTGATGAGGAGCACAACTACGTCACTAGAACAATCAGTGTAAGCTACTAAATGTGGTAGCCATGAAATTTACTATTTCGTCACCGGTACATTCACTACGATGAATTTGAGTTACAATGAATTTTAAAATCACATGACTAGGACATTGACGGCAGGCTGCAGAATGGAGTCATCCCGAGAGTATAGCAATGGTAGTATCCAAAATATGACGCAATCGATTTGCTGTCCATTCCCACTGGTACGTTAATACCAACAGTGGCTTCAATAGTTCTGCATAAAACTATTCTAAAATAAATAATTCGCTTCAAGTTTCTGAAAAGTTTTTTTTAATATAAAAAAATCAAACAGTAATGAAAGGAATGTGGAGTACAATATGTTGGCGTTCATTCTTCGTAAAAGGTTTGCAAATTGAAGACTTAATGTACACATTAAAATCATTCCTATGACATGGGCGGCAATGAGTTAATGAGGTTACGGCAAACAGAAACTGGATCACAAAAGAGGTCCAGCAGGGATGGTTTGGGGGGAGGGGGCAGGGGCGTAGTAAAGGATTGTGGAAAGGTGGGGGAGGGTCCGCCCCGGGTGGCTCTATTTTCTTTATATTGATGGGTGGTATTTATGGCCAAGTGCATATTTTTTTCTCAGTCGTGGAAGGGTGTGGCATAAATCTTGGCCCGCCCCTGGCCGTACTAACTCTTATCACGCTGCAGTTTGGGGGGGGGGAGGTATTGGATCAAATATTTGATCAAGGTCAATGTAGAATTTTTTAAAATGGACAATGCAAGCTTTGCCGTCAAAATATTTGATAATCATAATTTTTATATTTTGATAGTCTTTTAGTGTAGACTGATAATGGTTTAATTTTAATATAATTCGCCCAAACAATCGATACGTTTGAGAATCCTTGAGCTGAGATCCTTTGAAATTACAGGCACATTAGCTACCGTTTAGATAAAACTCAACCAGTTCATTCCGGATACGTTCTCAAACAAATGAAAGTCAACAACAGCTTTGGAAGTACACTGAGTTTTGAACTTCATGACGAACAATCGAGTTTTTTTCTAGGTTGATTTTGTTCTCCAAACATACATTTATATTGGGAATGTTATTAATATCTCAGAGGAAACACATTTTTATTTTATACCAAAAAAAAAAAAAAATCAATAAATTGCAACTCATTATAAATTAGACACCGCATCTATTGGTACAGACTGCTGAGATTATTTATACGAAAACAGCGATGTACCCCACGTAGCTGTCAACACACTGCAACATGTACGCATAATCGTCATCAGACTGACATAACAAGGGTACATTTCTATCAAGAGACTGAGATAATATGTGTACATTTCAATCAACAGACTGGCAAAATATGTGCACATTTCTAACAACAGATAGACGATGTTCACTGAACCTATCAGATAGCATTCTTACAGCATCACCCATATAACAGACTCGGCATCTTCAGAAAATAATCACATCTGCCGCATTTCTTTGATGGTAAAGGCCTATTAAGGGAGAAAATGTGTTTAGTCTCAAGAACATATAGGCAAGTCCTACATAACGGCTTCTTGAACATGGTTTAGTGACAGCGTGAGAGACTCGAATGTGACTATGAACCAGAAGGTCACATATTAAGGTCACATATGTTCTTTTATTCCGCCTGAAGACAAAAAGGTGGAGTGTTTAGATTACTCTTTTGGTGTCAGGGAGTAAATTATGACGACACTTTACGGTTACTTTATGGGCAATCACATTTTAAGGGTGGTAGGTAAGGATGAGTTGTGTGAGGGCTGTAGGTAAGGATGAGTTGTGTGAAGGAAATAGTGGAACAAGGTATGTGGTAGCTGTGTGAAGGAAATAGTGGAACAAGGTATGTGGTAGCTGTGTGAAGGAAGTAGTGGAAGAAGAATGTAGGTGGTAGCTGTGTGAAGGAAGTAGTGGAAGNTGTGTGGGGGTGGTAGGTAGGGATGGGTTGGGTGGGGGGGTAGGTAAGGATGAGTTGTGTGAGGGCTGTAGGTAAGGATGAGTTGTGTGAGGGCTGTAGGTAAGGATGAGTTGTGTGAGGGCTGTAGGTAAGGATGAGTTCTGTGAGGGTGGTAGGTGAGGATGAGTTGTGTGAGGGTGGTAGGTAAGGATGAGTTGTGTGAGATGGTAGGTAAAGATGAGTTGCGTGAGGTGGTAGGTAAAGATGAGTTGTGTGAGGTGGTAAGTAAAGATGAGTTGTGTGAGGTGGTAGGTAAAGATGAGTTGTGTGAGGTTGTAGGTAAAGATGAGTTGTGTGAGGTGGTAGGTAAAGATGATTTGTGTGAGGGCGGTAGGTAAGGATGAGTATTGTTTGAACCTCAATTTTGTTAAAACGAGATTTAAAAGCCTCCTTGCATGTGCTTGCACTGATACGACTGAGTACCTGAGTAGGCACATTGTGTGGGATCTTGCAGCTTGACCTACATATTATATTAAGGACACCAAACACTCTTTAAAACATTTAATTCCCAAAGCATAACCCCTAATCCAAAGCATGACCCCTAATACAAAGCAATACCACTAATCCAAAGAATGACCCCTAATCCAAAGCATCTCCTGTTGTAACTTCACGTCTACATTCGTCAATGCCGCATGCTGGCGGTCTGAGAGTTCTCACCCAAAAATAAACCACATCTCATATATTAGTGGGCCCTTTTGAACTCGTAGAGAGTTTACTATTTTGAGACGAATTTTGAAATATATCCTTTAATCTGAGTAAAATTTAGATATTTATATTATATTTATTAAAACATTATCATAATTATATTTTTCTTTAAATATTTCGTTTTGTTTCATAGATTTCCACAACTTTTTTATCTTTAAATTTTAGAAAACAAAACGTGAAATGTATTTTGGAAATAGGTTAAATTTCTATTTTAAATTCTAGTTGTAAAATGGGGGAAAATGGTACTGGTATGACTATTGGGAGTGACGTCACACAGTTATAAGCAAACGGGCTACTCGTCCTGTAACTTGTTTACATAATACACAATTTAATTTTTTTTTTACATATAGGCTGCATAAATTAAGATCACAAAATCTGTCTTCATATTTGGGTATATTTAGCATACGATTGATGCCCAGTGGGCACTGTACCTGACGGATTGTGTGTGTGTGTGTGTGATCGTTGTAACCAATAGGATTTTTAGGGTAATGGGCCTAATACTAATTTAAATTTAAGATTTGAAAATAAATCGTTTTTAATTACTCATAATGGTGCAAATATTTTATAGTATTTCACTTCTTCTTTTAAATTAAGCTAAGCTGCCTTGTTAATTAGCATTCAAAAAAATTGTTCTAATAATATTAACACAGATTCCTTAATAAAATAATATAGCAATAATTAAATTAATTTCTTAGCCAATTTTTTAGAAGTTAAAAATCAACAACCTTATTTTCTGAAGTTGCTGTAGAATAATATATTAAAGCAATTGTTGATAATTCTGTTTTTGGCAAAAGTCAATTGCTGTATATTATAAATAAAGAAATAACAGACCAATTTTCAAAACAACAAGTATTTAAAAAAATGTACACAGTTTGAAAGAAAAGTAATCCATTTTATTGAAAGAGAGACAGAAAAGTAAACAAAAGTATTTATTTATTAATATTTAACTACAAGAGTAAATAAGTACAAATATTTCTTTCTTTAAAAGTTATAGATAGGAAGAAAAAAGAAAATTGAAGAGAAATATTGTAAATTTTAAGCAAAACTTGACAGAATCAAATGAACCACAACTTTTAAATGTTTAGAGCAGTGGTTCCCAGGATACCTTATTAAGGATGCAGGAAATTTTTAACAAAAATTTCATTTTATTTTCAATTTAATCAGACTGGAATCAAATCAGCAACTCACTGAGCAATAACTGTTTACAGAAGCTATAATGGTAACAAGATGAGACTTTTTATTTAAGTTAACCCAACCCTTTATCTAAAAAACAATTACTGGTAATCAATATTTTACAGTGCACTTCTTAGAATTTGAAATAGGGTGACTTAGGAAAACATAGATTCAGCAAGGGCATGTCAAGGGTTGTAAAAGTTGGGTAAACAATGTATAAAGGTTTCATTTTTTGTATCAATCCATGTTAAGCTGTTTCATTGTTGTCATAGGAACTCTTATATTATGAATAATTTTTCTGATGAAAAATTGACATATTTGTCAATTTAAAAATCTAAAGGGATAGAAAATGCTGATGTTTTTAAACAAATTTTAACTCAGTAAAAATAATGGATTGGAATATTATTAGTTTATTTTAAAGCAAATTAACTCAATTTTAATTCAGACGTTTATCCAGCTCTGTCACCTTTACGTTGTGATACTTTGTCCATGACAAGAAATCACCAGGCCCTTGCGATGATCTTTTGATACTTTGTCTATGACAAGAAATCACCAGACCCTTGCCATGATCTTTTGATACTTTGTCTATGACAAGAAATCACCAGGCCCTTGCCATGATCTTTTGATACTTTGTCTATGACAAGAAATCACCAGGCCCTTGCCATGATCTTTTGATACTTTATGACAAGAAATCACCAGGCCCTTGCCATGATCTTAATATATCACAGATAGCTGTCATTTATATGATAAATAATTGCATACAACAAAAAATAATAATAAAGAATGATGACTGTATAATCACAGGTTGGATTTCAGAGAGCTAATATCATTAAACGTTGATATAAATATATATATATATATGTTAATACTTGTATATACGGTTACTAGACCAATACAGTTAGTCGATGGTCATGTTTATCTTAAACTTAAATGTTTATGAGTAAATTCTGTACATGTTCAAAAATCTCATTTCAACGGGGCAAGTTATATCAACCAATTTTTTTTGAAGAAAAGGAAAAAAAAGCACTTGTTTTTGTCTCATGAAAATTATGATTTTTTTAAAAAACAAATTCATCAGGGAAAAAATAAAAATAAAAAATAGTTATATCCTAAAAATTGTCTTATTTTGTTAATGCTGTTCATGGGCTGTTGGTTGGCATGATAAATGCAAACACAAAAGAAGTCTCCCTTTGTCATCCAAGCATGTTAAGCTCTTTAATGCCTGCCCACACAATTACTTTGATGGTGAATTACATAAAACAATACGCTATGATAGACTAAGACAACTTGATGTTCAATTGCTATTTCTTGGTTGAGATATTGAGATTGGTGACATTTTGGCAAAAAAAAAAAGGTGTAAGTAAAAAATTAATTGTATTGTTTAAGTTCAATAAGTATCTTCTACATCCGTAGTCATAAAAAAATACAAGAAATAAAACAAACATTGTTCACAATAGAAGCTTCCAAAAGTGAAAGCTAAAAAATTGTTTATATCACAGTGAGTGAATCAATTAATAAGTTTACAATGTTATAAAAATTTAATTAAATTAAAAAACTTACATTAAATTAGAATTAAGAAATCATTTAAGATGAATATTTGAGGTAAACCAATCACATCAATTTAAATAAACATTTAAAAAATGTATTTATAGATTTATTAAGTGCTCACTTGATTGAATATTGACAAAGCATATATTGGGCTTATCGTTGTACTGAAAAAATTAATTTGGTTAAAAATATACTCAATGAATACTTAACTAAAGAGTTCTATGTTTCTTTGTATTAACAAATAATGAAATATTTTAATGAAAATAATTTTACAATAGTGAAATGGTGCAACAACCTTAAAACCATGAAATAGAAATACTCATTCTACAGTCTGCTTCCATTTTCTTAGATGACCTAAATCTGATAAAATGTTGTATTCATGCTAGCAATTCATACATTCCCATTCAAAATTAGCACAGGAATTTACCCAGAAGAAAATATTATACATCATCTGTTGTGTTAGTGTTAAGGTCAGGGTTGTGACAGCCTTGAGTGGTACTTTAGAGGAAACTGGGCCAACAAAATTTAAATTTATTTCTCACTTGACATAATTTCACATCAACATCAGTCAAATGTTAAAAAAGTAAAACTAATTTATCTAGCTAAAATACAAACGATAAATACTTTTCAGTTACAAGTTACATTAAGCCTACATATGTTCAGTCCATTCCATTAAATTAAATAAATTGTTCCCCAACTGATAAATATAATCTTTGTTTTGTAGCTTTACAAATGAATCAAACTGAGACATTTAGCTCCATCAACAGGAACAACATTACCACCGAGTCCAGGATGTGGAGCTCTTCTGAAATAAACCAATACATTTTAAGGATTTGTTTGTCTTTGTACTATTTAAACCAAAGCTTTTTTTTTTATTAAAAAAAAATATAGGTATTGACAGACACTTAAACAAAAAAATTTAAGAAATTCTAAACAAATAAATAGATTTGCTCATTACAAACATAACATTGACTTAAAAAACATCTATGAACATAAAATTAAACATCTTACAAACATAAAAATGAAACATCATACAAACATATAAAGCAGTACATTTAACATTATAAAATATTTAACATGAAAATCCTGCATCCAAATAAATGTTACAACCAAAAAGCTGACGGAGTGAGAGATTTTTTTATAAAATGTTTTTCAGTAATATCCATCTCATTTTTTGTTTCAAAATCCCCTAATAAATGATAGCTAAGCAATGACCAGTAATATCCATCTCATTTTTTTTTTCAAAATCCCCCAATAAATGATAGCTAAGCAATTACAGTAATATCCATCTCATTTTTTGTTTCAAAATCCCCTAATAAATGATAGCTAAGCAATGACCAGAAACAAACAGCAGAAGAAAAATAAAAAAACCCATTTCATCAAGGTAACTGCTGCTTACCTTTTATGTAAACCTTGTTCGTCTGGTGGGTGAAATTCCTCGCCTAAGGGGGCTTGGGGATCTGCTTCTAAATCTGCTAGGACTTACGGAGACGGCCCTTGGGGACAGAGAACGGAATGGACTTGTAGCTCGAGCTGGACTGCGAGATCTGCGAGGTGTTCCCTGATAATAAAAAAATAAGCTTATTATAACGCAACCTTTATGACAGAGCAAATCAAACCTATAATGATCAAATAAATTGAAAAATAATTGATGACATCATTGAGAGACTTAACACAGATTCTCAGATAGAAGACTCCAAATTCAAGTAAAGCAATTTGCTGTTAGAATTAAAAATAACATTTAAAAAATAATTGCGTATTGCTACAAGCCGTAATTGATACAGTGCGGTATATGCCGTTCAATGGCAGCCAGTGGGACACCTTTGGTCTAATACATGGCAATAAGAGCTGATCATTTGCCACATCTCCATAACTTAATACTAACAATTTATGTCCAGTTGTTGAATAATTTCTCTTATTGTGGACATATAACATAAGCAGCCTAGCAGACTCAAGGTCAAAATCCCAGCTAAGATTTCTTGGAATGAAACTTACCAAAGAAGCGCCACGGCGAGTTACTGCCTCTCCTTTGACCAAAGTCCTAGAACCTTGAACAAGACACGGCCAGATGTGGTGGTTGACCAATGGGGCTGTGTACTCTGAGTCATAACTGCGTCTGTACCTAAATGAAAATATATAGATGGTCAAAATATAAATTATTGGGAAATGGAATATTTTCATTTAAATATATATTTTGCATTAGATTTAAAGTGTTTTAAAAAATAAGTTAATGAAATGAGAAAAACTAAAAAAAAAAAACCCACTAAAATTGGGGAAAAATGTTGCTTTGACTGAGAATCAACAACTGATTATTCACATGGCAAAGAAATATTTAATACGTAAAACTATTGATGGCTATAGATGTTGAAGGAATCAAACTATTTCTACATTTAAAACTACTCATGGCTATAGTTGTTGAAGGAATCATACCATTTTGCCTTTTTATAATAATAAAGACATGCCCTTTAAGTCACACAAAGGGCATCTACCACTAAATTCATAATGGCTTCCCACTGTGGACATCCCCCACCTGTGGCTTCCCACTGTGGACACCACCCACCTGTGGCTTCCCAATGTGGACACCACCCACCTGTGGCTTCTACACATGTATTGGTAACCAGGATGGGCCAGTTATGTAGGTTAATACTAAAATTTTTAATTCAATATCAAGACATTTCTATAAATCATAAAGTTTGAGGGGGGGGGGGGGGGGGTGGGGTGGGGTAGGAAAAAAATAATTGTGGAAATGTGTGCTTTCATTAAAATCTGTCTACTTTTATCAGATATTACTTCAAACAGCACTGGATACACCTGATGACAGATTGGACATTCTCATTTTGTTACTGTTAATGCGCATTCATTTTGTTACTATTGATTTGCATTCGTTTTCTTACTGTTACATTCATTTTGTTACTCTTAATGTGCATTCATTTTGTTACTGTTAACATGCATTCATTTTGTTACTGTTAACATGCATTCATTTTGTTACTGTTAATGTGTATTCATTTTGTTACTGTTAAATGTGTATTCATTTTGTTACTGTTAATGTGTATTCATTTTGTTACTGTTAGCATGCATTCATTTTGTCCAACAAAAGGCTCAACAGCATCAACTTATGGATATATCAATAAATATAATACTAATACTTGATAGATTCTAGATCACTAACAAGGATGTGGCACAATTCTTAACCACAGTCTGGCAGGACCTACTTGGTGTCATCAAAAAGCTCAGCATCCGTGGCCACGGCAACGTCCAGTGGATGAGCCAGTGCACTCATCTGCCAGGCAAGTTTCACAGCTTCGCGAATAAATGGCTGACAGATGGCAAAGCTGATGTCTGGTGGCAGGAAAATCTTGCAGTTGCGATTCAAAGCTCTGATTACATCCTACAAACCCAAAAAGAAATGATTTCTGTCATTATTATGAGCCGTCCTTTAGGTTTACGATGAACATTTTATGTTAATCTTACAAATATAGTTAGCGTGCTGCTACATTCCGGTACACCCCACCCCCCACCCTTGTGAAATGCAAAAAAATGTGAAGTGGGATTTATATATAGTTTAAAGCTTAATAATTCTTTTTGATACATATTTTATTTCCATTAATTATTCTTTCTTTTGATAAATTTTAATTAAAGTTATATTTATAATATTTTTTACATTTTTTAGGCAATGCAACTTTCAAGGTAGTGAGGCATTACTGTACTGAACTTCAAATAATAATTAGTTTATTACTTACGGAGACCATAGATGGCAAGTCATAGAGGTCTGTGTTTCTGTTGATATAATCCTGAACTGCTTCTTCAAGAGTGTCTGGCCCGTAATGGGTCTTGGCCAGGTTTGCTCGAGTCTTCATCTTGAACTGACGGAACTCCAATTTGGCAACACTGAAAGCTTCCTATAGGCGGTGATAATTAAATCAGCATGTTTATATATATATTTATATATATTTTTATATATATTTATATATATGAAATTGTGAGGGGAGGGTGGGGGGAGAGAAGGCACACCAACTATTTCCTTTAAAAATGTGACACTAAGAATTTTTCAGAAATATGGATGCTGTAACTTAAAATATGAAAACCATTTGGTTAAAGAGTATGAGATACCTCATGTTCAAAGTATGTCATTTGGTTAAAGAGTAAAAAATATCTGTATTTCTTTCTGTTCCCCAAACAATGGAATTCTCTTCCATGACACACGCCCAATATATCGACCATCACAGCCGTCAAACTGCAGTAAAAACACATCTTTTTAAACTCTACTATCCTGACTGATTCCAACCTCTGACCAAAATACGATTCTGCTGTTTGTCGTCCATGGCTTGACGTGTAAATAGTTTTAAATATACATTTGTTTTGTTTTATTTAATTAATGTATTTTAATTAATTTTTTAAAGTTTTTGATTATGTTTGTTTAATTGTATGTACAGCATGGTGAGCCCAGCCGTAGGTTGGGGTACCACGCTATATAAAACGACTTATAATAATAATAATAAATATTTTTGGTTAAAGTGTAAGAGATTCATCATATTTAAAGTATGTCATTTGGTTAGAGTAAAAGACATCTCATATTTAAAGGTTGTAATGTTATTGCATCAGTAGGTTTACTATAAAATTTCTTAACATCTCTACAGGCATTTTTAAGTTTCCTAAATTTAGCCACACAATTATTTTTCAGCAATGTTTTGGAATGTTTTATGTACTCATAAAAATGCCCTTATTTTTTTGGGGGTCAATTATCAATTTCTGTCCCTTCTGTTGGTTCAATGAAAATTGTTCCTGATGAAAAAGCTGAAATTATTTAAATACATTCTTCTCACCTGCATGATAGCAAAGATGATGCGCTGGTTGTTTTCTGCATCATCCGAATACCTCCGGAGTGTGTCCAATGTGGTCAGCCTGTCCTGAGAGAACATGTCATTGAAGCGCGCCACTAGATTCTGCTGTCGGATACGCTGGATTGTGTCCTCAATAGACAGGGGTGAGGTTGGTCCAGGGACATAACGGTAGTACAGGCTCAAATCACTGGAAGTTTTTGAAAAAAATTTAAATTATTAAAGTGACAGCAAGTCTATAAATTGATGTCATTGTGACAGCTGATATATAAATTGCTGTCATTTTCTTATCTGTGACAGCTGATTTATAAATTGATGTCATTGTCTTATCTGACAAATAAATTGATCGTGGGCCCTTCAGATATAGAAGAAGAAGAAGAAGAATAAAAGGAAATTGAAATGAACTTAAAAATGAAAGAGAGAAGATCAATTGTTTTCAAGAAGAAAAATTTAAGACATTGTTCAAATTTGGTTTTTTAAATGTTTTTAAATTAACAGATTCGACAAGGGATATTCGTATTTTTACCATTAAAAAAACTATAACTGCAAAACTATGATTGTAAAAATTTACTTCACCATAGAACGGTATTGTGAATTAAAGTAAGTTGAAAAAAAAAATCATTTTTCATTCAGCTTAAACTTGAACTACTTTAATGACTGTGCAAGAAAATAATCTTTAAAAAATGTCTATTAAGTCATCATACAAAAAATAAGTAAATGAGTTTTGGAAATGAAGCAAGTCTAAGCAAGGGCTAAATCTAAGCTGATCCTGCAATATTAAAAACTAGCCAAACAATGGGGACCTCAATGTGTGAACTTCCAATCCACTAATGTTACTTGTGTCCCACCAAACAATGGGGACCTCAATGTGTGAACTTCCCATCCACTTAAGTTACTTGACAAAACAAGAATTCAAGCAATGCACTTTATACAATTTCTAATTAGTGCTAAAACTCAAAGCCCCCATCCCGTAAGCCAATGGCCCCTGAACTAATAACATATTTCAATTGAGAATATTTCCGTACAACAAAAGAAAATAATATCCACCAAGCATCAAACACACTTGTGGTTTTTTAAAGAATTTTCTTTTAGTGCACTTCTCAGGAATTTTACTAAGTGAAATCAGTGTCATCTGGTAGTGTTAATAACAATGTTACTGTTACATAAAGAATTATGTATTTTGATTGAGTGGAAGAAGTATTCTGAAGTTAATTCAAAGTTTCCTTTTAGATACTGTAAAGATCAGTAGTGTAAGAGGTGAAAACTTAATTCAATAATGCATCAATCAATGAATGGGAAAATATGTTAATTAGTTTTAAACTTTTTTTTTATAGATTAATCATTGGGACAGAAAACTCAACTTGTTTTCAACATGACAAAACCAACAAACCGACTGTAACTAAAATGACAAAAGATTGCTGATTACATTACATCCAGATATCATAGTAAAAATGATCTTCATACATCCAAGAGCCTGACTAAAAAGCTTGAGGGAAAACTGTCAACATCTTTGAGTAAAATACTTAAAGCAATCTAATGATTCTAATATTATGTCATTATGATAAAAATAATTTCCAATTAGTAGCGCATCTCAAAGCCTTCTGCTATTGATTATTTTGCTTAAAGTGTAAGGTTAAATCAATATTTAAATGTAAGTCGTAGATAAAATGTCTAATCATTTTACTGATAAACTTGTATTTTCTTAATTAATGCCCACCCTACTTATTTACAATTAAATTATTTATTTCTTAATGTTCTCTATTTTAAATAAAAATATTATGAATAATTGTATGGTAGCTTCAATAAATATATTCTTATTCAAATTTCTAAGTTAAATTATTTTTTAAAATGAAAACTTTGCCAAAATTTGTTTAATTCTCAGTTACGCAAACAGAGGTCCCAAGTTTTCCATTAAATATTATTCTTAGCATCAGTTGCTTTACTTTAAATTACTTTAAATGATAAGTCTCAGTGCTCTAAATCCCCGCCCCCCTCCATACTCACTCTAGCCCATATTGGTCCCCCATCTCCCTGCGCAGATTTTCAATCTTACGATCATAATCAGCACTTTGCACCGTTACCCTCGCAGCTCGCAGCACTGAAAGATCATCTTTTGTTTCTTGCAAGAAGCTACACAAGATTGAGGTTAAACAGTGGGGAAAACCTGGGACTGGAAGTACTGGGAGCACTTCTAATGGATTTAAAATCATCTAAATGATTGACAAACTGTTGAGATTAAATGTACAATATCATTATTCCTTATCTATTAGTTCACTATTAGTTATGTAATATATTTTCATTTAATCAATTATTTTTTTTATTAATTGTGCAGTGATTCTATCCTCTTTTTTTTTCCTAGCACTTGTTTCATTGTGTACAGATAGGTCTAGTATAGTATATAGATAGGTCCAGTATTGTATACAGATAGACCTAGTATAATTTTTTAATGTAAATCAATATTGAATATAGTTGTACTATCTTCAGCAAATACTTTTAAAATGTGAAATTTTTTTTAGCCAAACTAAAGCACACAAACAAAAAAATGGCTTAAAAATTCAAAAAAAGTTAAGAATAAAGAAAAGTTAATGGCTCATTTGTAGTACAGGGAAAAATAATAGAATACCAACACCTCATAATAGAATTTGTATACAGATTTATAAGCCATCTTTCATTTATTTTAATTAAATGACTAATGAAAATTTATTTAGATAAAAAAAACATTCAATTCAAACTTGAGTTATATTATATATATGGTGAGGTCAGATAAAATGTGAAATTATAAAAATTATCAATTCCATACGTTTTGTATTATGGTTAAATTGAAATTATTTCCAATGCAAACTGTTGACAATTTACCTAAGTTTGTCTTCCAGTTTTGGCAGTGGAATGTCAGGTATTTTGGAGAGGACCTCCCTACGTGCGGACAGTAGAGCGATATCATCTCGAAGCCTGCGTATCTCTGTTTGATACTCTGCCAGAAGGCCAGACTTTGATCGCAGTAAACGATTTTCTTCCTCCGCTGCAGCAAGCCTGTATTCAAATTATTTCAAGAGGCAATTAATTTACAAAAATAATTCTTAATTACATCGACGAAAATTTCATTCAGAAATGTTTGGATCCTATGAGATGGACACTTAAAAAGGCTTCTTAATAAAATTATGTTTATGATAAATTTTTATAGAATTAATTTTGAAAATTTGGAGATGATAGGAATCAAATATTAAATTTAAAACAATTACATCTTCACTTTCTTTTATTTGTAATTTTTCCTTTGACAATTTTCAAGCTTTTTTTTAATCCTAGAAACACAAAAAACACCAGACAAGATGGAAAACTAAGAATAAGAGGACTCTGACAGTTGAAGGACTTGATAGTAGAGGACTCTGACAGTTGGTTGGAGGACTCACTTTCGTTTCAGTTCATTGACCTCAAGCTCAGTAAACATTTTGTCACTGCTTGATGCTCTGACACTTCTGTTAAGTTCCAGTTTTGTTTCCTGAAGTCTGTCCAGTCAACACAATGGATTAGGACATTGAGGCAATTTCAAGGGGTACAAACATTTTTTATACAATTTATTAACACTCATAAAATTGTTTTGTTTATTGCTTTCAATTAAACATTGACGTTAATCAAATTTATGTAACTATATTTTAATAGTTTTTTTGAAAATCATTTGAGCTCCCATGGTCTAAATATAATATTTTGGTGAAGTTTATACATGGTATGCATTGAAAAAACAAGCAAAACAATTAATTCATTCAAAATGGAGAGAAATTTTTGTTTTATTGATTATTTTACAGTTTGATATATTTGTTCGCAAAAGAAATATTTAAAAAAAATTATTATGTCTTATCAAATTTACACCTTTAAAAACAATTAATTTCATCAACAATTGAAAAGTTTTACCCAAGCCCCTGTTACTCACTCATCCTTTAGATCTTGATTCTCTGTACGTGTGTTCTGTAGTTCAATGTCCAGCTCATCGAGTGACTTCTCATACATCTCCTGGAGCTCTGACAACTCTCTGTCCTTTGCCGCAGCCTCAGCCAGGACGCTGAGACTTGTGTCAGCAGTGACAGCTCCACCCGATGTGAAAAAGTTCTGCCCGAGCCAAGGCAGCAGTCGAGACTTGATAATGTTAGCACCGCCATACATGCCACCTGTTGGTGGATATAAATTAAAATTATTAAAAAATATTATTAGCCTGGCGCTAAAATCTTACAAAAGAACAGATTGTGAAGGAATAGATTGTGAAGGAAGAGATTGTGAAGGAACAGATTGAGAAAGATTCTCCTGTAAGCTTGTCCTTACCTTCCTGAGCACAAAGGCTGAGCAGTTTAAACAGCTGACCTTGAACCTTGGCATTGAGCTCAATCACTTCACAACATCTTGCTGTGTTCTGGTCACATGTGTTGATCTGGACAATAAAAGATTAACATTTTAAATGCCATTGCACGCATACTAGTGACCTAAAAAAATATTATCTGCTTAATTTTCATTCCAGCAATTTCACTATATTTTTGTTTGGCCTGCTGGGCCTCAAATTTAATTGATTATATTTCAGGTTCAAGGAACGCCAGACGCCAAGTTCGTCTGCAAAACGAATCACCACCAGCTTAGAACAGGAAATAAGGTTAATTGGTGATGAGCAGCAACACCACCAGCTTAGAACAGGAATAAGGTTAATTGGGGATGAGCAGCAACACCACCAGCTTAGAACAGGAAAAAAGGTTAATTGGGGATGAGCAGCAACACCACCAAAACAAATCTACGATGAGTGTCCAATGTCACGCCCCAGTGAACATTTCAGTATCAGCTACAACGATGAGTGTCCAATGTCACGCCCCAGTGAACATTTCAGTATCAGCTACAACGATGAGTGTCCAATGTCACGCCCCAGTGAACATTTCAGTCAGTGACAAGATTCTGGAAGAGGTGGAGAAATGCCCACAACTTGGCAGCAATCTCAAGGGACTATCAAGGGACTACCAAGGGACTACCAAGGGACTATCAAGGGACTACCAACGGACTATCAAGGGACTACCAAGGGACTATCAAGGGACTATCAAGGGACTACCAAGGGACTATCAAGCGACTATCAAGGGACTACCAAGGGACTACCAACGGACTATCAAGGGACTACCAAGGGAACAGTTGAATACACGTGCAGTTATTGGTTTAGGGGAAAACCGCTAAGCATAGGATGCTGCCAGAAAGAGGAAAGCACCACGTCACGTGACTCCGGGGAGAAAGATGAAAGCACCACGTCACGTGACTCCGGGGAGAAAGAGGAAAGCACCACGTCACGTGCCTCCGGGGAGAAAGAGGAGCGCACTGTGTGCCACTGGAGAGAAAGAGGAACGCACTGTGTGCCACTGGAGAGAAAGAGCTGCCAAGGAAGACACCTAATACATGGATGCAATGGCTTTGGAAGAGGTTGTGGATGGTGGTGCTGCACCGCCACCCCCCCCTCAAGAGTGACACTTCTTAGGTCGACTTCATAAATTTTCTTGGTAATCAATTTTATGGGTAATTTGTGTGAGTTTGAATTATGGATTTCGACAATTATTGGCGGCAAAGTCAAAATACGCCCCAGTCGCTACTATGTCTAGCAACCCCCCAACACATGACGGGAGTCATGTCGACGGTATAGGGATAAGCCTGACATTGAACCTACAGAAGGAGAAAGATTGAAATAAGCCCAATAAATTACACAGTATGGGAAGAACTGAGACTATGCGTATCTGATTTAGGTTCGATACAGCACCGTGTGTGAGGAGCTAAGACTATGCGTGCCTGATTTAGGTTCGACACAGCACCGTATGTGAGGAGCTAAGACTATGCGTGCCTGATTTAGGTTCGACACAGCACCGTGTGTGAGGAGCTAAGACTATGCGTGCCTGATCTGTGTTCAATACATAATACATTTGAACAACGATGCGCTGTCTGCGCGCGCCCAGGTTGAGCAGTAAAGGAATCGATACGGCATTAACGTATTGCGCTGTCACCGGCCAAATACTTCACAGTAGGCGGCGCTCAACGCTGTCGTGGACCCAGATTGATTGTGTCGCTTGTGTCGCGCCCCGAGGAATGCGGACACAGGCCGTGACGACTTTTCCCTAGTGTCTCTAGTCACGGTACAAATGGCTGGCAGGTCTGGGTGGAAAATATGAGCACATTTTTGCACGGCGTGGTTGGCTTTTGAAATCCTTTATATTAACTTCGCTTTAGCTCGTGTTTCTTTGTGGCAAAATCTTCGGAAGGCTAATTGACCCACTCCCCGCCATCCTACCGAGCTGAACCTTGACTCCTTGCCGATGAAAACACATTCTCAGCATCACCCAAAACAATCAGTTATTCTTGATTTTCAAGGGGGAGATAAAGAAAATATCATTTCTTAAGAACTGTAGCCATTGTAGCCACTGTAGCCATTTAAAGGCTTTATACGAACAACTTTATTATTTTTTTTTTTCGCATAACCTTTTTTAAAAAAAAATTATTTATATATTAACAAATTAGTATTTTTTGTGGGTGGGGGGGGGGGCGCACCTCCTGTTGCAATAAAAAAAAATAAGTTAATCATGCTTCCAGTGTAATTGATCTGGTTAATTAAAACAATGCATTCTCCCTACGACCTCTACGTTACTAAGTTGCAAGGGATATAGCGAAGAAAGCGCCCCCCCCCCCTTTCCCAACTCTTCCTCTGATAATATTCAAAGGATCGGATTTTAAGCGTGCGCTTGTGGGGGTAGGGGGCCACGGCTTAACACGCCAGGTCTGGACACGGCTACTTTATTATAGAGCCATTAATCCCCCCCCCCCCCCCCCCCCCCGTGACGTGGATATGTTTTCACCGGTCGAGTGCTGGTTTGTTGTCCTCCAACAGCTCTCGGTATTCACCTGTAAAATATGCGGATACGTCCTGGTGAATGGCCTCGGGCCCATTTCTGATTTTTCTTTGGAAGATAGATTAAATATACGATCTCTCAAGTGCCTTGATTTTTTAAACCCCTTTAGTGGCCTAACGTTACATAGTGGCGTTGGGCGATAGCGACTTTTTAAAAAACTCAGTTGAAGAATTTAATTTAAACTTATTAAACCTTGCACATCTGTATGAAACATTCCTGACGATAAGAAATGCAACACATCGTAATGCCCGTCAACAATGAAGTTAGATCAGCTACAAAGGTAAGGCCCCCAAACCTGAATCAGGGTGCTACAAAGGTAAGGCCCCCAAACCTGAATCAGGGTGCTACAAAGGTAAGGCCCCCACACATGAATCAGGGTGCTACAAAGGTAAGGCCCCCACACATGAATCAGGGTGCTACAAAGGTAAGGCCCCCACACATGAATCAGGGTGCTAAAAAGGTAAGGCCCCCACACACGAATCAGGGTGCTACAAAGGTAAGGCCCCCAAACCTGAATCAGGGTGCTACAAAGGTAAGGCCCCCAAACATGAATCAGGATATTTTGAGTAATTTTTATATATTGAAAACCAAAATAGCCTACATAGGTTGCGTTATTTGAAGGTAAACGCATTTTAGAATCGCTACTCTAATGCACGGATGTGTGCAAAAAGTTTGGTCAACCGTCTACAATTATTAAGCGTTTTGTACCCACCCACTCCCTTTTTCGTCAGCCTTTTTTTTTACGATGCCACCCACTTTACGATGGCACCCATTTCACGTGCCCCTAATTCCCAGGCTATCTTCGCTCTATTTACCTAATTTCGTATCTTTGGTCTATTGACCTAATTTATCCCGACTGCCCACTTTAATCGACGCATGTCCTTGGTCCAGATCTTAAACTTGACGGCAACACACCGCCCCCCCCCTCCCCCATTTCAGATACGACAGACAAAATCTACAGGTGGAGAGAGCCCACCATCTGACTTCTCATTCACTAACAAAGTGTGCTAGCATCCTGACCAGCTGTCCGTAGCCCACCATCTGACTTCTCATCCACTAACAAAGTGTGCTAGCATCCTGACCAGCTGTCCGTAGTGCACACAGACCCACGCACATCTAACTCATCTTATAATGCTGATATGTTTCATTATAAAAGACCGCCATTAAAAGCCTACTTTTATAGGACTAGTTGGTTAAACCCATGAAACTGCAACATCTTTAAACAATTCATTATCTGTAAATGACAACGATCTACAGAACACTAACACTATTGGCATCAATTAATCAATTGTATTAGGCTTGAAACCATTAACAACCACCCCCCCCAACCCCACGTCAAGAATTGTCAAACTCTCCTGCCATCTCTCCAGGTTATCTTAGCGTAAATTATGGACGCCCCAATTATTATTTTTTTTTAAAGCTGCAAGTAATATTTTCTTGGAACTTGGTAGTTAAGTTGTTCACTTGATTACCACAAGTCCACATGGCAATACGCCTCAGTGTCAGCCGCAAGTAGCGGCCAGAATCATTTACCCTCAGGTGAACCAACCCATCAGATCGTATTATCCACGAGGTTTTAAGAATAATGAACACTAGTTGTAGCGCATGGACTGCCATAGACAAGCTCCCCAAAAGCGTAAGACTCGTTGTAGTCAAAAGTAAAGGATAAATAAGGCGGGGGGGGGGGGGAATTTCATGTCAGCCTATATTCTGTCTGATGGATCAGAAACCCTAAATCACAATTTGCAGTTAAAGGAACCAATTTGATTAATAATATTAAAATATTGTTTTTAAACATTCCTTATTCTGAATTTTTGTTTAAAGGGGGACAATATTCACGTTTTTACAACAACAAAAAAATAATCCGATTTTTTGTTTTTATATAGCACGAAATTCTATAGCAGACAATTACCCTTGCATTCTGAAACGTGATAAAAATTCGTACTGACGGCCCCGTAACGTACTTTCTATTGATCTCACACTCCACCATATTGTTGACCCGCTCCGTCATGCAACAGCTATGCCCCGGCTTTCAATGCGAGCTTTTGTGAAAATGAAATGTTTAAAGGCTAAGGGGCAGATAATCCAACGAGTTCCACTTTGAGTGACGTAGACTACCGTTAACGTGGGGGAGATATCAATTATTCATTTTGTAAAAGAATGCCCACCGAAGAATGCCAAAGCCCGCTAAATATTGCCCAAGAACTTATCATTCTTATCGAGAAGGTAAATAGAATCAATAAAAAGAATGATTTAGAAACCCCCTTAAAAAAACTGTAGATGAAAGTAATACTTTTCCACCATGGCATGACTCATTCTCATTCAACTCTAAAGAAACTCTTAGAACGATCGAATTGGGGTCATGACCCCTGCATTATTTGTTTATCCACTTAAGAATAGAGCGTCATTTAGGATTAAAGGGTCAAAGGTTCCTTCAATAAAGCTGGAAACAGTAGCTCAAATAATGGTGGACCCTAAAGAATGACGAAAAATTCCCGTCAGAAGTCCTCACTGCCTCACTCAATCTTGTAATAAAATATTTTCATACTAAACTCTAATTTTAACACCGTGATTTCCACACTAGTCACTAGACAAACTAATTGTGTATTTAGAGAACAAATACATTTATCTCCTATATTAAAATCGTATTAATATAAAGATCGGACTAACTACGCTGGCTGTTCTAGGCTGTAAAAAAGCATAAAAATACTACAATCAATGCAAATCCAGATAAGCTAACGGTCAGGTTTCTTTTCCTGAAAAAATCGATACTAGACAAAGGGAGTGACAGTCACTGACAGATCCGTTACCCCTATTCAGCAGTTTTAGAGCTTGACTCTTAATGTAGGTAACTTTCTGGAGTTGTTCCAATAAATTGAAAATGCTGAATCAAAGTTTAATGTACTTTTATGGATCCCAAACACAATAATAAGTTGAATCTTTTAAATATCACCAAACTACATACCTCTGCATTTCAAAATAGCTACCTTCATAATATTACACTAATAACTGCTGGTACCTAACCAATGATTTGTTTATTGGATAAATTTTGATAGACATTGAAATAAGAATTTGAGCAAAACTATCTTTAGAATCAATGTCAGATTTATGAGAAGACAGACTCGCACATATTAAAGCAGTCATAAATTGTCTGTCTTTTCACAGATCAATCATGACTTCATGACTTATTGTTGCAAACCGATCAGTACAAAGACACAAAAATGAGAAATGAAAGCAGAAAAGTATATTGTTTAACGTACAGTTGCACACATTTTATTTATATTCTACACTCTTTATTTTAACCGCTATGCTCATGAGCTTCGGGTTGTTATCACTTGAAAAATAATTAATTAAACAATTAGTGGGAATATATTACTCATCCTTGTAGGAACATGTAGATTCTAGTAATGGAAGTAAAGAAGCATTCTAAAGAGAGTATAAAATTAAATATAGGCAAATCAAACTATTTCTAATGAATTAAACATTGAGATTTACTAGGAAAATATTGAAAAAAATATTTTCTATTCATTTAGCCATTCAAATTGCATCATCTAAAATTGAAAGAAAGTTGTTCACGTTTGAAATACATTGACATATTGACAAAATCTAGTCATAATGTCCACTTTAGAAAGATGTGTTAAGTTTGAGAAAACTGTGCAATAGCAGACTTGCCAATTTCCAGAGTGAAATCCCAAAGATAAAACCAATTGAACAGATGGGAAACTCTATCAACAGTTTTAATTAAAGACCCATTAAAATAAAAAAGAAGCAATTGAGTCATTTGATAGAACAATTCATTTTCTTAACAGTTTTTAGAAGTGAAAAATCTACATATTATTGCTAACATAAAATTCAAATTACTCACATAATATTTGAATGATCATTTTAATTAGATTAGCTTGAGTGACATAGAATTTTTTTTTCATTCTTGAGCTTAGGTAATGTTGCATTATTATATATATATATTCATTAAAAAAAAATCTCTCATACTCAGTCCTACTGTATTTTTATGCTGATTGGGTGTTTGATTTAAAAAAAATGATTTAGTTTTATAAAAAAAAATGACAATAAATGGGTTTTATCTTGTAATTAAAATGTTCAATTTGGAATAAAACAAGTATATAATGGTTTAATACTCAATCACATGTTTTATGTCTCATTACTAAGCCTTAAATAAAAACTTAAATGGGGAAAATAAAATCCCCCTAGAAAAATGAGTTCATAAAGTAGAGAAAATATCCTTTTATTAAAATAACACCATTCAAATTAGGATCGATTCTTTTAAATATCGAAGTATCTACATATCCGGTGTCCGGACGATTAAGGTCTTGAGATGTTCATCTGACTAATTTATATTTGACCACGTCCATGACCATCCTAACAAAGTTGCGTGAGATATTTGTCTGTCAGCCTTGCCATGTGAGCGCTAATAGTCTATCAGATTTTAAGGTACTTCATTTCAACAAATTCAAGATAGTCTGAACATTTACTTGAAAAAGAAATATGTTCAATTCAGCAAAAGAAATACTAGACCCATTGCTGGTATATATAAAGAACAAAATGGTTAAAGTTTGACAAGTTAAATAAAGCAAGACATGCAAGCCGGATGAATATCTCACGCACTATTTGTCCACTTGCCGGACGTGTAGACACTGCCTTTAAATATTGATACAAGGCCTCAATAAATTCAGATACAAGAATTGTTTCATTCTATTAAATATTTTTAAATAATGTGTGACTTTTGTCTACAGTCTACATTCATATTCTGGTATTTAAAAAAATTTTTTATGCCAACTCTTTTTAAAAAATGGACTACTGTCATCACATTGCCGGCCTAATTACTTACTAATATGGTTATTTAAATTTATTCATTAATTAAATAAAATAATTTTGAAGCAGTCTTTGACTTCAAACTTTTTAAAAATATAGATTTTAATTTAAATTTGCTTTGTCTAGTTCTAGTAAAATTGTTCCGAAAAAAATGTGAATATATGTATATATTTTAAAACTTTTGATTCATATTAGCCAAAATTAACACTTTAAATTTCTATAAATGAGATTAGCCTAATTTAAAAAAAAATAAAATAAACAAATTAAATCTATACATAATATACATATATGGGCCTACTGTAAATAACATTTATAATTAATACATTATAATTATAGTATTATTAACAGTATTATTAGTTTTAATTGTACTGCTGATACTTATAAACTTAATTATGTTAATATTATATAATTTTATTTATCTAATTGTCTAAGTCAGTAGGCTATACTATAGTTCCTAGACCTAGTACTAGTATTATAATTATTATTATTAATAATTATTATAATTAATTATATAAAATAATATTATTTTAATATATTTATGTAAAATAATGTTAGTAACATGACATAATTAAATTATGTTTCTGGCTGTTATCAAGATTTGTAATAGAACATAAACAAACACAAGGCCGAGTCGATACGAAGTAGGCCTACTTTTTTTTTTTAGCGGTTACAACACTACTAATGCTAATCCTGCTGCTAGTGCTAGTCTGAGCGAGTCGCGTTTTCGGCGGCACTCAAACTCAAAGTTTGGCAGCAGAATATCCAATCTTTAAAAAAAAAAAAAACTTAATCAAATAGAAAAATACAATATTAACTAAGGGCTAACCAAACAAAAAAACAAAATTGTAAATAAAAAAAAAATAAAAAAAAAAAAAAAAAAAAAAAAAAAAAAAATAAAAAACTAAAAGTTTGGCAACAGAATATCCAATCTTTAAAAAAAAAAAAAACTTAATCAAATAGAATAATACAATATTAACTAAGGGCTTACCCAGCTAAGAATCAAAATTGTAAATGAAAAAACAATAAATTAACAAAAAATAAGGTAATAAAATAAGATAAGCAAGTGATTGCGCGTCCAAGTGGTCAAAATTTGAATTTGTGCTCACAAGACCATAGCAACGGATTACATTTTAATTAAAAAATATAAACACAAAACAAAAGCAATTCCGAATTCAATTAATTGCAAATAAACATAAAAATAAATTTTTACTCACATAATAATCGCTCAGCCATTTTTCTAACTTTTCCTGGAGTACTGAAAATGAGCCGATATTTACTAACCGCCTCAAGGAGTCCGCCATTTTCGACGCTCAACTTAGCAAGTGATAGCGACCTAAATGAGCGCATGCGCAGAAAGGGTCGTCTGATTAGGGAGCTATCATTGGAATAAAAAAATGTGAATTTGTGTTGGAGATAGTTTTTTAATCCTAACCTCTCACTTCTGGTACCCGAGTGCGAAGTGTTAACCCGTGATTTTGTAGCATACACAAGGGATAAAAGTAAACAATTAACATGAAATAGTATAATAATAATTAGCGGAGACGACTTTAAAAAAATTTTTAGAAATAGTTCAATATCTAAATACTTTGTTTTAATTGATACCATAAAAATGATTTACATTTGTCTTTTATTCAGGTTTCACCGGTACTATATTTCTTATATTTATAGATTATTTATAGGTTTGCGTTTAAATAGATTTGTCGGATTTGATCATTTGTGATTGGCCTGCATTTCTTCTTCTTCTTCTATATCTTAAGGGCCCACGATCAATTTATTGATCATTTTGGCTCCTCCTATGCATGTAGATGGGATTTGCAATGTTTCTGTTCCTGGTGTTGATGAGGAAATTTCACTCATTTCCAGTGCCACTTTGTGAGGGAATCATGCACCAGGGGTTTGAAGGCTTGAGGCAATAGACACAAAAATGTGTGTCTAGTGAAGTCGCCTCAACCGTTCCTTTTGAAAGATTGTTCCAGTCCCTGATTGTCTTGGGCAGGAATGAGCAGCTCCTGTACTGGCTTCTTGCTGGTATGAGCCTGAATTGCCTGTCATGGCCTCGTCGCTGTCTATGGGGGAGAGGGACGAGTTTCTGTTTAATACTGTCACACATACTGTTTAATAATTTCTTGTCACACTTCTTCATGAAAACTAGCTAAATCGTTTCTCAAACTTATCTCATTGGCCCGGTAATTTGTTATCCGTATGCCTCTTAATCCAAGGACATTTTTGTATATGCTTACTGACAGTGCTTTGGTTTTTTCTCATTTTTAATGACGTCATTAATGGATTGTGCCTTAAAAAAAAATAGAACCTGCTGTCCGAGATGTCGTGTGTAGTAAGGATGTGCCTCTCAAGCTCAGTCTCAGAGATACCAACAGGCGTCCTTGTTTTCGTGTCTTCTGTAGTCGCGTCTGTTAATATGCTGACCTTTCTAATAGTAGGACATGTGGTTGAGTAGTAATGCCCCCCTACCCCATTTTACCAATGATTTTTTTTTAAAAATACATGTATATAAATTATTCCCTACTCTACGCAGTGGTGTAGCTAAGGCTAGTGCCTATCTTTTTGCCACCCCATTCCACGAACAAACTCTGCACTTGGCGAAAAAGCCGCCCCATAATATAAGGAAAAATGCGCCACCTGGGGCGGACCGCCCCCCTCCCCACACTTTTTTTCTTCTACCCCACTGTTCGAGAATCACTGGTGTTAAGGCAACCGCTTTTTGTTCCTTGAGTTGTGTTATGAGTTGTATTCATGAGTTGTATTATTGTGGCTAAATGGTCATTGGATGACGGGAGAAGCATAATAAACCAGTGTGTGAACATAACGCAGGGGAACGAGAGTTCATGTGTGTGTTAGTGATAGTGATAGCTTTAGTGTTTGTGATAGTGCGGTCCACACTGAGTTATAGATCGGTTTTTTGACAGTCTGTGTTTACGAGATCATCTTTCAACCAGGCGGGTCTCCTATCAGATATCAACAGTTTAATTCATCAGATTTGTGTACACTTAGTACAGCGCCGTAACAACACCGGATGAAACACCAAGTCCTTTCCCAGAATTAATGTAACTTTAATCTGTAACAACATCCGCAAGACAGAGTACTTTTCATCAAACACATGTATAGCGCAGCTCGCTCTCAAAGATAATAATACACAACCATCTCCTACAAAGCTCCTTCGACGGCTGCTGGCGACTTAACACGTACGTCAAAGACAGTCTAGACAATACGTCATCATGACCCCATCTTTGCGTCGCCAAGTAAATGGCGGGAAGAGCGTTCATTAACTAATTAATTACTCTCTCAAAAACTACACCGCGAATAAATGAAACACCTTTATCGTATGCGCAACAAATATTACTAGTGAACTCTCATACTCGACATAAGCACTGTGGTTATGGAGCAGAGTGTATATAGAAATACTCCAGCATCCTGAAAGAGTCTTCAGGCGTTTTTGTGTTATGACTCTAGCTTCAATTCAAACCGCCTCTATAGTCATCTAAACATTGGCTTAATGTTCTTTTCTTTGGCTATTTCATTTGCAGTGGTCTTTGCTGATGCAAATCCTTCTGTTTTTGTTTTTTGTTTTTTTTGGCGAAGAAATAGACGAGACCTTGGACATGTGTCATGGCTGCATCAAGTTACATTGCAGTGGTCTGCTAGATCCTGCTGGCAGTGTTGGCATCAAACAGGACTCCAGACCTTGGACATGTGTCATGGCTGCATCAAGTTACATTGCAGAGGTCTGCTAGATCCTGCTGGCAGTGTTGGCATCAAACAGGACTCCAGACCTTGGACATGTGTCATGGCTGCATCAAGTTACATTGCAGACGTCTGCTAGATCCTGCTGGCAGTGTTGGCATCAAACAGGACTCCAGACCTTGGACATGTGTCATGGCTGCATCAAGTTACATTGCAGAGGTCTGCAAGATCCTGCTGGCAGTGTTAGAACAAACAGGACTCCAGACCTTGGACATGTGTCATGGCTGCATCAAGTTACATTGCAGAGGTATGCTAGATCCTGCTGGCAGTGTTAGAACAAACAGGACTCCAGACCTTGGACATGTGTCATGGCTGCATCAAGTTACATTGCAGAGGTATGCTAGATCCTGCTGGCAGTGTTGGCATCAAACAGGACTCCAGACCTTGGACATGTGTCATGGCTGCATCAAGTTACATTGCAGAGGTATGCTAGATCCTGCTGGCAGTGTTGGCATCAAACAGGACGCCGTACAGGACGCCATACCAAATGCAGTAATCTCAAATGAGGTAAGTAATTTGTTTTAAACAATTCGAACGCTTTTCGTATTAAATAAAAATTTTAGTTTTTTTTAGGGAAAAAAGTATATACAGATGCTGGCGTAGGGGCGACCACATACTCCCCCAGTCTTAGCACGTCCCTGCACATATGTTTGTGAAAATTGTTTTTTCTTTGGCTACCCGGTTTTTGTCTTGGGGGTGCCATTGGGGCATCTAAGCCATTGGTTCTAAACCTTTTGACTATTTTTACTTCACTGTAAATTATAATATTTTTATTATAATTTACAGTGAAGTAGCTAGTTTGTGACTTCAGAGGCAGATCTTGATTTGCCTCTCTTAATATGCGCGAAAATACGCCTATGTAAGTGAAACGGACCGAATATGCCACTGAGGGTCCACCCCCACCCCCCAACTCAACTCCTCTTCCTCTCCAGACCTAGTCTCGGGTATAATGTTATTTTTATGAACTTTAATCAAAGGATTTTCTCTTTGTAAAGAGAGCCGTACGATTTTATAGTAAGGGAGATTACAGCGTAAGAAATTAAATATTATGAGGAAGTGAGGTTTAATAAGCTCCCATTTTTCAAGACCGATAACTCAGATAACTCCGATAACAGCTACACTACTTTTAAGTTATATCCCTTATAATGTTGATTGGGCTTGAGAAATTCATTTCAACTGTACACATTGTGTATCAAGATTACATTTTATAAAGTAGCATTATTATCAGGGGCCAAATCTAATTACATTTAACTTCATATTGCAGCATGGTATGTATGCTACATTATTTTTTCAAGCTTCCAGTCTGCCTGTATTTTAACTGTAAATAATTACGTTAATGATTTGATGTTTAAGGACTGTTTCAAATATTTAACATTGTCAAAATTGAACATGAAAGAAGAGGCTGTCTTAGTAAGCAGTTGTTTGATTTGGTCGGGCTACGATCAAACGGCGGTAACAGGGTGATGGTCCATACATCGGCGGTTCCCAAACCCTGCACGCAGACGTAGGATTATGGGTAGGGGTTGGTACGACCTGGGCGAAACGGTTACTATGTTTTGATGGGCGATATTTTTGGCCAACCGCACAAATCTAGGGCGCCCCGGGCGGCACTGGCCGCACGATAAGCTCGGACGGTGTTTATTTACTTGCTGCAGAGAATGCATGGTCCTTGCAATGGTCCGCATGCATTGAACACCCGCACCGCGTGGGGCCGGGCCGGCCATTAGAAACGCGTGTCAGATAATAGATAAAGCTTTGACCAGTTTGACTTTGAGATGATACGGTTATCACCAACGGAAGTGCGCCAGAACGAGAAGTTGTGCTCAGATAGGTTCTTGATGCCAACACGCGAACTAAATCTTTTTTGGTTTTGTTATTAAATCCTTTATATTAATTTAGATTTTGTTTGTTAAGGGCAAAATCTTCGGACGGCTAATTGACTTACTTTTCATCAACCGATCGAGCTGAAACTTGGCCCATAGACTCGTTGCCGATGACAACACGTTCTACCAAATTTCCAGCCCCATCCAAAGCCCCACAAAATCAGTTTTTCCTGTTTTCCAAGGGGAGTATGAAGGGAATATGATGACGCTGATTTCACGAAATCAAATTTCCGATAACTGCGGCGCAAGAGGAGATTCTTTTTAAAAAAAAATATGGCAGGTGGATGGAATAAATCTGGCAGGTGGATGGAATAAATCTGCGGTGTGGATATATGGCAGGTGGATGGAATAAATCTGCGGTGTGGATATATGGCAGGTGGATGGAATAAATCTGCGGTGTGGATATATGGCAGGTGGATGGAATAAATCTGTGGTGTGGATATATGGCAGGTGGATGGAATAAATGTGCGGTGTGGATCAATAGAATATTAATATAGTTCAGGGACGTGAAAAAAATGTGGGGTTGTGAGCCTTTGGGGGGGGGGGAAGCACTAATAGGATTCTTAGAAAGTGCGTTTCAGCCCCACTCCCACCCCATTGCTCAATATTTACCTTATATATAAAGGATTTATAGGAAAACTTGGGTGGTTGTTTAATGTTTTACGTAATTTAAAACAATGTTATGTATATGCGACAATGTTTCTACCAACTGATGCTCTTAGCCGAGTGTTAGATGGGCAATGTGCCACCTACCGATGCTCTTAGCCGAGTGTTAGATGGGCAATGTGCCACCTACCGATGCTCTTAGCTGAGTGTTAGATGGGCAATGTGCCACCTACCGATGCTCTTAGCTGAGTGTTAGATGGGCAATGTGCCACCTACCGATGCTCTTAGCTGAGTGTTAGATGGGCAATGTGCCACCTACCGATGCTCTTAGCTGAGTGTTAGATGGGCAATGTGCCACCTACCGATGCTCTTAGCTGAGTGTTAGATGGGCAATGTGCCACCTACCGATGCTCTTAGCTGAGTGTTAGATGGGCAATGTGCCACCTACCGATGCTCTTAGCTGAGTGTTAGATGGGCAATGTGCCACCTACCGATGCTCTTAGCTGAGTGTTAGATGGGCAATGTGCCACCTACCGATGCTCTTAGCTGAGTGTTAGATGGGCAATGTGCCACCTACCGATGCTCTTAGCTGAGTGTTAGATGGGCAATGTGCCACCTACCGATGCTCTTAGCTGAGTGTTAGATGGGCAATGTGCCACCTACCGATGCTCTTAGCTGAGTGTTAGATGGGCAATGTGCCACCTACCGATGCTCTTAGCTGAGTGTTAGATGGGCAATGTGCCACCTACCGATGCTCTTAGCTGAGTGTTAGATGGGCAATGTGCCACCTACCGATGCTCTTAGCTGAGTGTTAGATGGGCAATGTGCCACCTACCGATGCTCTTAGCTGAGTGTTAGATGGGCAATGTGCCACCTACCGATGCTCTTAGCTGAGTGTTAGATGGGCAATGTGCCACCTACCGATGCTCTTAGCTGAGTGTTAGATGGGCAATGTGCCACCTACCGATGCTCTTAGCTGAGTGTTAGATGGGAAATGTGCCACCTACTGATGCTCTTAGCCGAGTGTTAGATGGGCAATGTGCCACCTACTGATGCTCTTAGCCGAGTGTTAGATGGGCAATGTACCACCTACCGATGCTCTTAGCCGAGTGTTAGATGGGAAATGTGCCACCTACTGATGCTCTTAGCCGAGTGTTAGATGGGCAATGTGCCACCTACTGATGCTCTTAGCCGAGTGTTAGATGGGCAATGTGCCACCTACCGATGCTCTTAGCTGAGTGTTAGATGGGCAATGTGCCACCTACCGATGCTCTTAGCTGAGTGTTAGATGGGCAATGTGCCACCTACCGATGCTCTTAGCCGAGTGTTAGATGGGCAATGTGCCACCTACCGATGCTCTTAGCCGAGTGTTAGATGGGCAATGTGCCACCTACCGATGCTCTTAGCCGAGTGTTAGATGGGCAATGTACCACCTACCGATGCTCTTAGCCGAGTGTTAGATGGGCAATGTGCCACCTACCGATGCTCTTAGCCGAGTGTTAGATGGGCAATGTGCCACCTACCGATGCTCTTAGCTGAGTGTTAGATGGGCAATGTACCACCTACCGATGCTCTTAGCCGAGTGTTAGATGGGCAATGTGCCACCTACCGATGCTCTTAGCCGAGTGTTAGATGGGCAATGTGCCACCTACCGATGCTCTTAGCCGAGTGTTAGATGGGCAATGTACCACCTACCGATGCTCTTAGCCGAGTGTTAGATGGGCAATGTACCACCTACCGATGCTCTTAGCTGAGTGTTAGATGGGCAATGTGCCACCTACCGATGCTCTTAGCCGAGTGTTAGATGGGCAATGTGCCACCTACCGATGCTCTTAGCTGAGTGTTAGATGGGCAAAGTGCCACCTACCGATGCTCTTAGCCGAGTGTTAGATGGGCAATGTGCCACCTACCGATGCTCTTAGCTGAGTCTTAGATGAGGAATGTGAATTTGTAAAAATGTAATTATTTTTTTAATTTAAAAAGGGGGTGGGAGGGAAAGAGGGTGTTAGTGGAGAATGCGAGAAAATAAAAGTATATTAAATAACCATAAATGATTATCATAAGTCAAAGTAAGAGTATTACACCATCATAAGGAACCAAAATCAGAAATCAATTTAAACTTATGTGCTGTACCAATCTTGATTTTTGTGCAGCAGGTGGCACTGCATGTTATTGTGGCTGGTACGATGAAGGCCATTCAGCACCTGTTCCATCAATGACAGCTGGTGGCAGATGCACTTGCTGTATTACTGGGGTACTTAAATATCTCGAGCCGGGGGCCAGTTTTTGGTCTTGGACAAACCCAGAGGGCTGGACCCAATGCCTGAAGCAGTCACGTGATGACCCAATGCACGGGGCAATCCCACTTTAATACAATACCCAAACTACTGTAGATACGGCCTCCGTAATACACAATAGCCTCTATTGGACACCATAGCCTCTATTGGACACCATAGCCTCCATAAGACACCATAGCCTCCATTGGACACCATAGCCTCCATTGGACACCATAGCCTCCATTGGACACCATAGCCTCCATTGGACACCATAGCCTCCATTGGACACCATAGCCTCCATTGGACACCATAGCCTCCATAAGACAAAAAATGCCCCCATAAAACACCACAGCTTCCATAAGACATCATAGCCTCCATAAGACACAATACCCTCCATAAGACGCCATAGGCTCCATAAAACACAATAGCCTCCATAGGACACCATAGCCTCCAGAAGACACCACAGCCTCCATAAGACACCATAGCCTCCATAAGACACCACAGCCTCCATAAGGCACCATAGCCTCCATAAGACACCATAGCCTCCATAAGACACCACAGCCTCCATAAGACACCACAGCCTCGATAAGACACCACAGCCTCCATAAGACACCATAGCCTCCATAAAACACCATAGCCTCCATAAGACACCACAGCCTCCATAAGACACCAAAGCTTTCATTAGACACCATACCCTCCATAAGACACCATAGCCTCCATAAAACACCATAGCCTCCAAAAGACACCATAGCCTCCAAAAGACACCATAGCCTCCATAAGACACCATAGCCCCCATAGCCTCCATAAGACACCATAAACTCCATAAGACACAATAGCCTCCATAAGACACCATAACCTCTATAAGACACAATAGTATATGTTTTTTTTTTCTCAAATAGTTGGGGAAATAGTTCTGCGGTGTAAAAGTGGGCGGGGGCAATAGATTATTAATATAGTTCAGGGGCGTTAAAAAAGGAGCTTTGGAGTGGGGCGGTCACTCATTGGGGTTATTGAAAAGTGCTTGTATTTGGAGTGGGGCGGTCACTCCTTGGGGTTATTGAAAAGTGCTTGTGTTTGGAGTGGGGCGGTCACTCATTGGGGTTATTGAAAAGTGCTTGTATTTGGAGGGGGCGGTCACTCCTTGGGGTTATTGAAAAGTGCTTGTGTTTGGAGTGGGGCGGTCACTCCTTGGGGTTATTGAAAAGTGCTTGTATTTGGAGTGGGGCGGTCACTCCTTGGGGTTATTGAAAAGTGCTTGTATACATGTTTTATTCAATGTTCAGCCCCACGCCGCATTGCCCCATAGCACATTTTAGTAGGGATTTATAAGAACAACTCTATTTTTAGGGTTTGTTTAATTAGTTCTGAAATTCAACACAGTTCGCAAACTGTGTAAACAGTAACGCGCTATTCTTATTTCTGTTCCATGGCTGCTGAGAATTGTTAGAAACGAAACTGACTTTTACGACTCAAATGGTCCGGTGGCTCGGTGGCTCAGTGCGTTTTGAATCCTAAAAACACAACTCGCTTTGAGATCTTGAGACTGTGTTACAAACATGATCAAGATTTTAACTGCTTGGCTGCTCCTGATGAATGAATAAAGCAATTCTGAAACCGACTCGCGGCAGAAGACGGATCTATCGTGATCACGTGCCTTCAGTTATCAGGTGGGCATTTTTCTAGGTCTCAGCAGTTTCAAGCTATACAGGACAGTTTGACTTATTGTGGTGTCAGTTTGCTGCTGTCGCCAGTTTGACTAATTGTGGTGAAAGTTTGCTGCTGTCGCCAGTTTGACTTATTGTGGTGACAGTTTGCTGCTGTCGCCAGTTTGACTAATTGTGGTGAAAGTTTGCTGCTGTCGCCAGTTTGACTTATTGTGGTGACAGTTTGCTGCTGTCGCCAGTTTGACTAATTGTGGTGAAAGTTTGCTGCTGTCGC
>CAXITT010000325.1:752932-768536 GCA_964033795.1 Lymnaea stagnalis
GCTGTCCAACTGTGGTAAAGATTGTGTCAGCAGCTGTCATGCTGTGGTAAAGATTGTGTCAGCAGCTGTCGAACTGTGGTAAAGTTTGATGGTCAGCAGCTGGCCGACTGTTGTAATGATTGTGTCAGCAGCTGTCCAACTGTGGTAAAGATTGTGTCAGCAGCTGTCCAACTGTGGTAAAGATTGTTGTATCAGCAGCTGTCCAACTGTGGTAAAGATTGTTGTATCAGCAGCTGTCCAACTGTGGTAAAGATTGTTGTATCAACAGCTGTCCAACTGTGGTAAAGATTGTTGTATCAGCTGCTGTCCAACTGTGGTAAAGATTGTGTCAGCAGCTGTCCAGCTGTGGTAAAGATTGTTGTATCAGCTGCTGTCCAACTGTGGTAAAGATTGTGTCAGCAGCTGCCCAACTGTGGTAAAGATTGTTGTGTCAGCAACTGTCCAACTGTATGCAAATGCAACAGCAGACTTGATTTCCTAATCACTGGCAAAAAATTAACGTTTCTTCTGACAGGACTGACATTTCTATAGCAGCTCCATGACAGTCATCGTCCTGTCTTGTAGCAAGCACAATTACTTAGCCAGTAACTTACACCCAAAATCAAACGTGACCATCTTTCCCTAAAAATGTCAAAACTTCCAAAAGTCCCCAGCTTTCTTTGAAATCCCAGTTGAAATCTCATGCAGTATAAAAGACCACCCCATAACTCCTCGTTAGATGAAGCATGAAATCTCATGCAGTATAAAAGACCACCCCATAACTCCTCGTTAGATGAAGCATGAAATCCCAGTTGAAATCTCATGCAGTATAAAAGACCACCCCATAACTCCTCGTTAGATGAAGCAACCTAACTGAAGTAAACAAAGATGCATTATTGTGAACTTTTCAACCAAAAAAAAATCAATATTATAAAATCAATAAGAACAATCAATTAATAATCATAGATAGTATTGTATGCCCCACATCCCTTTTGAATTTTAAAAATAAGATGAGATTTATTTTATTATTATTTTTTTTCTTCATGCCGCCCTGTCAAATGACCCCCCGGGATTGCTCAATACTGGCTTCGCGGGCCGGAATGTCCCCTACCCCCCTGATGTATGATCTTAGCGATGTGTTTTCTATTCTCCTCTCATCTCAACCTTTCTTTCGGCCTCTTCAATTTTGTCAGTTGTAGGATCCCTCGTCAGAGGCCTCATTAGCCTTCTACGTCACAGTCACACGGTGTGCTGGTCAGTCGGTGTGCTGGTCAGTCTGTGTGCTGGTCAGCCATTGTCTTACCAGGCACTGGTCAAGTATCTCTTTGGCTTCGGAAGAAGGTTTAAGTCACGATTCTTCTCCCCACCCCTCAACACACACACAAAGGGATTTCCATAGTTGCCAGGCATCTGTCATAATTTACACAGATAATTGATCAATGACGTCAAATCGACAAATGATAAATTATGAAATGTTCAGAGAAACGTGCCTCCGGTTCAACAGACCTTACGATGATACTACCTGGCTAACACATTTTATCGCCTGCTGTAAATCTTCCAAATTCAAACATCATGTTAGACTTTATTTTATTTATTATGGGAAAAACAAGAATGGAGATGTACAGCAGAAAAAAATTAAGCTCAATTTCAAATATGAGACAAACATACTATCAGATATTTTTTTCTGTCTATATGTCACTCCTGGCCCAGAACCGCCGAGCCAGACAGCGTTGCATTCCGGCATCCTATGGCCATGAAATGGCTGGAATCTGCTTCCCTCGATCTCGTAATGCGAAACACAGACCCCTGGGTAGACCAGTCGCCGCGCGATGGTACAGCTCCGGTAAGAGTCGATGGTATCATGACGCGCTGCGTAACGTTTCAAAGGGTGGGGGCAGTGGCGTGGTGCGTGTCAGTGCAAAGCAGAGGCACTCGATCGTTCTACGTCATGGGCGGCTCCCAAGAGAAACGATACCGTTAGTCCGGTAATGTCCTTCCTTAGTTTTGTCATGACCTACGCCTAGGGCAGTGTATTTGTCCATCGAAGAACCTCTTTGTCATTGTCATACTGGGACTGTTTCATTGTCATACTGGGACTGTTTCATTGTCATACTGGGACTGTTTCATTGTCATACTGGGACTGTTTCATTGTCATACTGGGACTGTTTCATTGTCATACTGGGACTGTTTCATTGTCATACTGGGACTGTTTCATTGTCATACTGGGACTGTTTCATTGTCATACTGGGACTGTTTCATTGTCATACTGGGACTGTTTCATTGTCATACTGGGACTGTTTCATTGTCATACTGGGACTGTTTCATTGTCATACTGGGACTGTTTCATTGTCATACTGGGACTGTTTCATTGTCATACTGGGACTGTTTCATTGTCATACTGGGACTGTTTCTTTTGCTAGTCTACCGCGTCAATTGATTACTGTGACGTCAGCGGGCAAACATTAATATCACCGGAAGACCAGCCATAGAACTCTAGATCTTTGAATGGTTTTTACATTTCTAACTTACACCATCTATTACACTAATTATTACACCACCTTTAGGAGTGTTGCTGACCATCGTATAAAGGTGTTGGTCTTCTTTTTGGCTTCACGTGTCACTTCACGTGTCACTTCACTTGTCACTTCACTTGTCACTTCAATTTTCACTTCAATTGTCACTTCATTTGTCACTTCACGTGTCACTTCACGTGTCACTTCACGTGTCACTTCACGTGTCACTTCACGTGTCACTTCACGTGTCACTTCACGTGTCACTTCACGTGTCACTTCACGTGTCACTTTACGTGTCACTTCACGTGTCACTTCACGTGTCACTTTACGTGTCACTTTACGTGTCACTTCACGTGTCACTTCATTTGTCACTTCGTTTGTAAGTTCACTTGTCACTTCACTTGTCACTTCACTTGTCACTTGGCTTGTCACTTCAATTGTCACTTCATGTGTCACTTCATGTGTCACTTCATGTGTCACTTCATTTGTCACGTCATTTGTAAGTTCATTTGTCACTTCACTTGTCACTTCTCTTGTCACTTCCCTTGTCACTTCCCTTGTCACTTCACTTGTCACTCACTTGACACTTCACTTGACACTTCACTTGTCACTTCATTTGTCACTTCATTTGTCACTTCATTTGTCACTTCACTTGTCACCTAACTTGTCACTGCACTTGTCACTTCAATTGTCACTTCAATTGTCACTCCAATTGTCACTCCAATTGTCACTCCTATTGTCACTCCAATTGTCACTCCAATTGTCACTTCATTTGTCACTTCGTTTGTAAGTTCACTTGTCACTTCACTTGTCACTTCACTTGTCACTTCATGTGTCACTTCATGTGTCACTTCATGTGTCACTTCATGTGTCACTTCATGTGTCACTTCATGTGTCACTTCATTTGTCACGTCATTTGTAAGTTCATTTGTCACTTCACTTGTCACTTCTCTTGTCACTTCCCTTGTCACTTCCCTTGTCACTTCACTTGTCACTCATTTGACACTTCACTTGACACTTCACTTGTCACTTCATTTGTCACTTCATTTGTCACTTCACTTGTCACCTAACTTGTCACTGCACTTGTCACTTCACTTGTCACTCAACCTGTCAACCTCTAAAAGTGTCTTTGTTGTCCAATGTGCTGTCAGTCATCAATGTCAACATTTGAATGTTGTAAGAATCTAATAATATGACACGTGTCTTTCCACGATGAAACACTTAACTTCTCTTCTAATACAAGCTTAGCTAAGTTAGTTAGATAGTAAGTATTGGATTTATTTCTCCCGTCCCCAAGTATTGTACTGATTTAGCTGTCCCGTCACCAAGTATTGTACTGACTTAGCTGTCCCGTCCCCAAGTATTGTACTGACTTAGCTGTCCCGTCACCAAGTATGGTACTGACTTAGCTGTCCCGTCACCAAGTATTGTACTGACTTAGCTGTCCCGTCACCAAGTATTGTACTGACTTAGTTGTCCCGTCACCAAGTATTGTACTGACTTAGCTGTCTCGTCACCAAGTATGGTACTGACTTAGCTGTCCCGTCACCAAGTATTGTACTGACTTAGCTGTCCCGTCACCAAGTATTGCACTGACTTAGTTGTCCCGTCCCCAAGTATTGTACTGATTTAGCTGTCCCGTCACCAAGTAGTGTACTGACTTAGCTGTCCCGTCACCAAGTATGGTACTGACTTAGCTGTCCCGTCCCCAAGTATGGTACTGACTTAGCTGTCCCGTCCCCAAGTATTGTACTGACTTAGCTGTCCCGTCACCAAGTATGGTACTGACTTAGCTGTCCCGTCACCAAGTATTGTACTGACTTAGCTGTCCCGTCACCAAGTATTGTACTGACTTAGCTGTCCCGTCACCAAGTATGGTACTGACTTAGCTGTCCCGTCTCCAAGTATTGTACTGACTTAGCTGTCCCGTCCCCAAGTATTGTACTGACTTAGCTGTCCCGTCCCCAAGTATTGTACTGACTTAGCTGTCCCGTCCCCATCTATTGTACTGACTTAGCTGTCCCGTCCCCAAGTATTGTACTGACTTAGCTGTCCCGTCCCTAAGTATTGTACTGTCCCCTATTACTTTGAACGCATTTTAAATTTCATAATTGTATCGACCGGATGTCAAGCAGAAACAGCGAGGGTTTTGTTCATGAACTCCAGGAGTACACAAAGTCATGAACTCCAGCAGAACACAAAGTCAAGAAACATTTTCTTTTAGGCACACACACACACTCTTAAACCTACCTTTGATCATTATGACAGATCCTAACGCACCTGATGAACTCTAAGCAGACGATCCAGCGAACGAAGTCATTTTTAAAACGATGTCGTTAATTAGAATCTTCAAAAGTTGGATCCTGACTTTTCTTCTAAATTCTAAACACTGTATCCTGACTTATCTTCTAAAATCTAAACATTTTATCCTGACTTATCTTCTAAATTCTAAACATTGCATCCTGACTTATCTTCTAAATTCTAAACATTGCATCCTGACTTATCTTCTGTGACGCCAATAGTTAAGTCATTAGCTTTCCTTTAATGAGAAACAACACCAGAGAGAAACAACACCAGAGAGAAACAACACCAGAGAGAAACAACACCAGAGAGAAACAACACCAGAGAGAAACAACACCAGAGAGAAACAACGCCAGAGAGAAACACCAGAGAGAAACAACACCAGAGAGAAACAACACCAAAGAGAAACAACACCAGAGAGAAACAACGCCAGAGAGAAACAACGCCAGAGAGAAACAACGCCAGAGAGAAACAACACCAGAGAGAAACAACGCCAGAGAGAAACAACGCCAGAGAGAAACAACGCCAGAGAGAAACAACGCCAGAGAGAAACAACGCCAGAGAGAAGCATCTTAGTTTTATTTCTCATTCCCTCCTGTGATAGACTTCAATCAGGTCGTCCTTAGCGTTGCTGGTGTATTGAAGTCATTTCATGTCTGAATTAACCGCCTTCTATGAACTAATCCACCAGGTGGGGTATATCTCTCTCTCTCCTCCCGCCCCCTTAACCCCCACTCCACCCCCACTCTTTCTCGTATTCGCCACGCCAATACCTGTTCCTTTTAAATAAATTCTTGACCAGTTCTATCAACACGTTTCAAAAGTATCTTAGATTACTTCATTCGCACGTTTCAAAAGTGTCTTAGATTACTTCATTCGCACGTTTCAAAAGTTTCTTAGAATACTTCATTCGCACGTTTCAAAAGTGTCTTAGATTACTTCATTCGCACGTTTCAAAAGTTTCTTAGATTACTTCATTCGCACGTTTCAAAAGTGTCTTAGATTACTTCATTCGCACGTTTCAAAGTTTCTTAGATTACTTTATTCGCACGTTTCAAAAGTGTCTTATATTACTTCATTCGCACGTTTCAAAAGTGTCTTAGATTACTTCATTCGCACGTTTCAAAGTTTCTTAGATTACTTTATTCGCACGTTTCAAAAGTGTCTTATATTACTTCATTCGCACGTTTCAAAAGTGTCTTAGATTACTTCATTCGCACGTTTCAAAGTTTCTTAGATTACTTCATTCGCACGTTTCAAAAGTTTCTTAGATTACTTCATTCGCACGTTTCAAAAGTGTCTTAGATTACTTCATTCGCACGTTTCAAAAGTTTCTTAGATTACTTCATTCGCACGTTTCAAAGTTTCTTAGATTACTTCATTCGCACGTTTCAAAAGTGTCTTATATTACTTCATTCGCACGTTTCAAAAGTTTCTTAGATTACTTCTTTCGCACGTTTCAAAAGTGTCTTAGATTACTTCATTCGCACGTTTCAAAGTTTCTTAGATTACTTCATTCGCACGTTTCAAAAGTGTCTTAGATTACTTCATTCACACGTTTCAAAAGTGTCTTAGTTCACGTCATTTACACAGACTAGACTCTAATGGGATGGCCGCGGAAACGGGGTAGCAAATCAATTCTAGAGACATTGTCGGACACATTCTAAGTCTTCATAACGACTCCGGAAAGACACTTTTTTAAACGGAAACAATTTTTTAGCTACGGTACAAACAATTTTTTAGCTACGGTACAAACAATTTTTTTAGCTACGGTACAAACAATTTTACAAAAACATCCGTAATGCTATTTTTATGTCACAGGATCTGGCAAAAATAGGTGCGACTTTTTTCCGTGAATTTTCCTGTCAAATATCTATACTGCTATTGTTTCTGTGACTGGATCTGTCATATCCGTGTGCCATTGTTTCTGTGACTGTATCTGTCATATCCGTGTGCCATTCTTTCTGTAACACTATCTGTCAAATATCCATATGGATGTCATTACTTTTCAATGACTAGGCCACTACATAACTCAATAAATCTATGTCCTCGATGGCCCTGGATGATCAGACTGCTGTCATGAAAGAACAAAAGAAACCCATCTGTCTTCTGCTTTCCAGAACTGACCCACAATCTGTGATGTAGGTAGAATGAACGGCGAGAGTATGCCATACAACAGAAGCACGCGTGCATTCAATACTAGCAGTGGGAAACAGATTTATCAATGTTAAGAAAATTATGCAATTTAAACTCTGTTAAAAAATTTGTTAAATCCTTTATACTAACTTCGCTTTTGTTCGTTGCTGGCTGGAAAAACAAATTCGGATGGCTAATTGACTCCTTCCCTGTCAACCTATCGAGCTGAAACTTGGCACATAGACGAGTTGCCGATGACAACAAATTTTCAGCCCCAACCCGCAAACATCAAATGTTCCTGTTTTTGAAGGGAAGATGAAGGAAATATAATGCCACAGAGTCCGCAAACATCAAATGTTCCTGTTTTTGAAGGGAAGATGAAGGAAATCTAATGCCGCAGAGTCCGCAAACATCAAATGTTCCTGTTTTTAAGGGAAGATGAAGGAAATCTAATGCCACAGAGTTCGCAAACATCAAATGTTCCTGTTTTTGAAGGGAAGATGAAGGAAATCTAATGCCGCAGAGTCCGCAAACATCAAATGTTCCTGTTTTTTAAGGGAAGATGAAGGAAATCTAATGCCACAGAGTTCGCAAACATCAAATGTTCCTGTTTTTGAAGGGAAGATGAAGGAAATCTAATGCCACAGAGTTCGCAAACATCAAATGTTCCTGTTTTTGAAGGGAAGATGAAGGAAATCTAATGCCACAGAGTTCGCAAACATCAAATGTTCCTGTTTTTGAAGGGAAGATGAAGGAAATCTAATGCCACAGAGTTCGCAAACATCAAATGTTCCTGTTTTTGAAGGGAAGATGAAGGAAATCTAATGCCGCAGAGTCCGCAAACATCAAATGTTCCTGTTTTTTAAGGGAAGATGAAGGAAATCTAATGCCACAGAGTTCGCAAACATCAAATGTTCCTGTTTTTGAAGGGAAGATGAAGGAAATCTAATGCCACAGAGTTCGCAAACATCAAATGTTCCTGTTTTTGAAGGGAAGATGAAGGAAATCTAATGCCACAGAGTTCGCAAACATCAAATGTTCCTGTTTTTGAAGGGAAGATGAAGGAAATCTAATGCCACAGAGTTCGCAAACATCAAATGTTCCTGTTTTTAAGGGAAGATGAAGGAAATCTAATGCCACAGAGTTCGCAAACATCAAATGTTCCTGTTTTTGAAGGGAAGATGAAGGAAATCTAATGCCGCAGAGTCCGCAAACATCAAATGTTCCTGTTTTTTAAGGGAAGATGAAGGAAATCTAATGCCACAGAGTTCGCAAACATCAAATGTTCCTGTTTTTTAAGGGAAGATGAAGGAAATCTAATGCCACAGAGTTCGCAAACATCAAATGTTCCTGTTTTTGAAGGGAAGATGAAGGAAATCTAATGCCACAGAGTTCGCAAACATCAAATGTTCCTGTTTTTGAAGGGAAGATGAAGGAAATCTAATGCCATAGAGTTCGCAAACATCAAATGTTCCTGTTTTTGAAGGGAAGATGAAGGAAATCTAATGCCACAGAGTTCCCAAAATAAAACGCCCAATGACTGCGCTAAATTTTAAAAAAAAAGATATCGCAATAGCGTTTGGTGCGTAATATTTTCTTTTTGTTTTTCTGAAAAAGTTGGGGAAACAAATCTACGGTGTCAAAGCGGGTGGTGGGTCATTAGAATATTAATAGAGTACAGGGGTTGAAAGCCTTGGTACGGGCGGAGCGCTCATTGGCATACTTATAATGTGCGTTACTGGAACTTGAATGCATATTTTGTCAATTGTACAAAAATTACATTGTTGTGAAAATAAAGGGACCGTACTCTAAACTCATCTGGGACTGTTGTCGAAATAAGGACAACGTCATAACATATCACGGGTCCTTATCTTTCCTGTATCAATCAGTGTCAAGGTCAGATTAAAATGTGACGACTCCAGCCCCCAGCAGCCCCAATCCTACAGCTTCGACTCCGTAGAGCTCACTCATAAGAACCGTTCAAGAACAACATGTCGTATCTAGACCTGGAGTCTAGTAGGTCCTGCCCCCCACCTCCCCCAACCTGGCCTGACTGTTATGGAGATGGGAAAGGCAGATTAACTTACACCCCCCACCCCCACCCCCACCCCACCTCCATCCTCTCCCACACACACACACACGCTGGTCTGAAGTAGATTCCAACCTACATTTCACATTATCTCCCTTTCTTGGGTCGAACGCTTGGCCTCTGGGAGTCTGCGAGTTTTGGAGGAAGATGAAGAAGGGGGTGGGTGGGTGGGTGCGAGGGAAGGTGAGGAGAGAATTTGTGCGGGGTGGCGGGTGGTGGAAGTTCTACAAGGGAAGTAAAGAATTGGGGGGGGGGGGGTGGGGGGTTGGATTCAGTGTAGTCCGCCGGGGGGGGGGGGGGGGGCGTCTCCTCCATGTTCCCGCGTGCGGTTTGAAACTCTATCGGTAGGTCTATAGACACATGTCCGGAGACTTTATTCTCAGCACCAACTGTACCACTGTACTGACTACACAGCTTGTCTTAAGACAGGGCGCCAGGGCTGACAGAATCGTTCCGTGCAGAGTTACTTCAAACACAGAGGTGAGTACATAACTCGATAGCGTAACGCGTGCATCATAGCAATGATCTGCAGTGAGTAGAATACTTGATGAGTTCATGGGATTTAACACACACAAAAACCCAACCAAAAACAACCATGTGCGTGTTTGTTCAAAGGATGCTGCTTGGCTTATAGTACGGCTTTTCGTGGCGTGGCTTGGCTCAATTCAAGAAATGGGTCAAGACAACACGGGTACGAACAAAGGTCCGCGCGTGCGGGATGGAGGGGGTGGTGGTGCGGGGGGGGGGGCAGGCGTCGGTCGGGGGCTCATGCCATTGGGGTTGGGTTGGCGTACATGCGATCTGAGAACTGGTTGGTGAGATTGGGGAAGGATACCAGGTGAAGATTCGGTGGGTGATTGGTCAATTTTTATACGTTATAAGTTGATGGTATTGAAATGAAGGGGGGGGGGGGGGGGGGGGGGGGGGGGGGGGGGGGGGGGGGGGGGGCAGGCGTCGGTCGGGGGCTCATGCCATTGGGGTTGGGTTGGCGTACATGCGATCTGAGAACTGGTTGGTGAGATTGGTGAAGGATACCAGGTGAAGATTCTGTGGGTGATTGGTCAATTTTTATACGTTATAAGTTGATTGTATTGAAATGACTGTCATAATCAATGGGATATCATATCGTGACAGTAATTGATTGTGAATGGTCATAGGGAGATTTTTGACATCCGATAATAGAGTGCGTCAGTCTAGGTTTGTAACATCGGCTGATAATTTGTGATCAGTTAGAGATTTGTGACATCTGCTGATACTTTGTGGTCAGTTTGAGATTTGTGACATCTGCTGATAGCTTGTGGTCAGTTGGAGATGTATGTGGTGACTGATAGCTTGTGGTTAGTTGGAGATGTATGTAGCGACTGATAGCTTGTGGTCAGTTGGAGATGTATGTAGCGACTGATAGCTTGTGGTCAGTTGGAGATGTATGTAGCGATTGATAGCTTGTGGTCAGTTGGAGACGTATGTAGCGACTGATATCTTGTGGTCAGTTGGAGACGTATGTAGCGACTGATAGCTTGTGGTCAGTTGGAGACGTATGTAGTGACTGATACCTTGTGGTCAGTTGGAGACGTATGTAGCGACTGATAGCTTGTGGTCAGTTGGATACGTAGGTAGCGACTGATAGCTTGTGGTCAGTTGGAGGCGTATGTAGCGACTGATAGCTTGTGGTCAGTTGGAGACGTATGTAGCGACTGATAGCTTGTGGTCAGTTGGAGACGTATGTAGCGACTGATAGCTTGTATTAAGGCGGTGACCATTTGTGACCCATACATGATATTAGGAGACTAAATCTTGTACATTTGTCTCTATTGTTAGTTCATAGGTATATTTTACAAACAGTTACAGAGAGTTACAGAGAGTTACAACCTGTTAGATCATTGTTATGGTATTGATATCGTCATATGTAACAGCTGGGTAGACGTTGTTAAGAGAAAAAATGTAGTTGAAACATCTTTTTGAAATAATTGATAACATGAAAGTTAACTGCCGCCCCCCTCCCCACAATAACATTCAAAAAGCGATCCTTTTTTTTTGGGGGGGGGGGGATTATTTCAGTAAAGTGAAAACGTACGTCTTTAAATAGTTTGGTTTTTTAAACTTGAATAATAAACCCAGTCTTGAAATCGTAGGAAATGGTTCGTCTCAAACTTGGGATTTTTTGGGGGTGTGAAATATTTTATGGATTTTTTTTCATCGGGAAAAACGGCCGAGGATGAGGGTGGGCCGTTGTAAAGGGCAAGCCTGTGATAAACTAGATCTTGTCATGGGCCGTTGTAAAGGGCAAGCCTGTGATAAACTAGATCTTGTTAGGGGCCGTTGTAAAGGGCAAGCCTGTGATAAACTAGATCTTGTCATGGGCCGTTGTAAAGGGCAAGCCTGTGATAAACTAGATCTTGTTATTGGCTGTTGTAAAGGGCAAGCCTGTGATAAACTAGATCTTGTTATGGGCTGTTGTAAAGGGCAAGCCTGTGATAAACTAGATCTTGTCATGGGCAGTTGTAAAGGGCAAGCCTGTGATAAACTAGATCTTGTCATGGGCTGTTGTAAAGGGCAAGCCTGTGATAAACTAGATCTTGTCATGGGCTGTTGTAAAGGGCAAGCCTGTGATAAACTAGATCTTGTTAGGGGTCGTTGTAAAGGGCAAGCCTGTGATAAACTAGATCTTGTTATGGGTCGTTGTAAATGGCAAGCCTGTGATAAATGTTTGGGCCCTAATGGAGAGCCGGACTAAATGGAGGGTCTTAATGGAGCTCCGTGTTAGCTTCGTTTTTCTTGGTATTATTAGAAACAAAGATGATTGTTGGAAGAAGAAAAAAACACTACACAGTATACTACTTTAGTCTTATAGTGATATGGTTTGCCATAGATAGTCTTATAGTGATATGGTTTGTCATAGTCTTATAGTGATATGGTTTGCCATAATATTATAGTGATATGCTTTGCCATAGTCTTATAGTGATATGGTTTGCAATAGTCTTATAGTGATATTCTTTGCCATTGTCGTATAGAGATATGGTTTGCCATAGTCTTATAGTGATATGGTTTTCCATATTCTTCTGGTGATATGGTTTGACGTAGTCTTATAGTGATAGGGTTTGACTAACTTGAAGTAGTAACCCCCCCACCCGAGGTTAATGACAGCACCCATTTTGTATAGCGGAAAGTTATCCTGAGAATTCAGTTTATTTAGATAACACATACAAACGTAGTTATTGCCCCAATATAATGTTATCGTTACTTTACAGGGAGGTGGTCATAGAACTTGTCGGACACTTCAATCAGTTAGATTCAAGAAAAGTTTTTAAGAAATGGAGTCTGATGACCAGCAGTACAAGACCGGAAACAAGTACCAAGAGGCGAGCCACCAGAACGGTGTGGATTACAATGGTGCCGGTGACGATGGCCAGTACCTTCAGCACCCCGAACAGAGGGACGACGAGGAGATAGAGATGGACGACGGGGACCAGGACGGCGACGACGTGGACGATGCGGACGTCAGCGGAGAACAGCCCCAAGACTACCAGGAGCAAGGCTACGACCAGTACAAGGATTACGACCAGCAGGCGTACGAGGAGCAGATCAGCTCGGGGCTTGATCCCGGCGAAGTCCGGCCCGAAGCTGGCCGCTACACCGACAGCACGCCAGATGAAGCCCAAGGCCGTCAAGACAACGTCGAGATTCAAGTCGAATCTGAGCAGGTACCGTCGGTGCCGACCGCGACAGGAGAATCCACTCCGACAGCAACGTTAACTCAACAGGACACGCCGCCGGCGACTCCCGACGGAAAGCCATCCACGACGTCAACACCAAAGTCACTGAAGGACAGGATTAGTGAAAGTAAGTTTTCTTGACTTCCCATTCTTACCTCTGCCATTCCTCTGAACTCTGACCTCGGGGTTACCTAGGCCATCTGCGCCATTTTCCATATGCTTATCTAGACTGTAGGCGTTATCTCTCCCCCCCCCCCCAGTATATTTGTTCCATCTTTCTTTTTCTATCTCAGCGAATATTCTTTATTCTTCTAGACATAATCCAGTGATCCCCTTGCTTTTACCATGAGATGACTCCCACATCTCAGCGATCCCCTTGCTTTTACCATGAGATGAATGCCACATCTCAGGAATCCCCTTGCTTTTACCATGAGATGAATCGCACATCTCAGGAATCCCCTTGCTTTTCTATGAGATGAATCCCACATCTCAGTGATCCCCTTGCTTTTACCATGAGATGAATGCCACATCTCAGTGATCCCCTTGCTTTTACCATGAGATGAATGCCACATCTCAGGGATCCCCATGCTTTTACACTGAGATGAATCCCACATCTCAGTGATCCCCTTGCTTTTGTAATGAAATGAATCGCACATCTCAGGGATCCCCTTGCTTTTATAATGAGATGAATCGCACATCTCAGGGATCCCCAAGCTTTTACCATGAGATGAATGCCACATTGATCTTAGCATCTTCTTAAAATTATTTTGATTATTTCATCTGTTTCATGTGTTAAAAAATGTCCCAGCCTTCTTGAGGTAGGTCATGTCTTGGACTTAAGTCATGGCCACTCCAAGGTATGCCCCGCTCACTCACACCTTGATGGCTGGTGCCCCTTCTCAGACTTGACCTTGAGCAAAATAATTTTGAAAAGATTTTCTTATGATATTTTGGTCCCGTAATTTCTTCTATAAATTGATTATCTGTGCGCCTTTTTGTAACATCCTCTTAGTTAAGATGTTTCGATTTTAGATCAAAGGTCGCGTATCTGTCGGCTTTACTTGTTTCCTTTAGGACACCAACCACCAACCCGAGAGGGTGTCGGGTATGAGTTCAGTTTGTCCTTAGATTCATATTTGTGCATGCCGATATTAGTATATAAACCAAATTTAATTGACGGGCAAAACTCGACAAAGAAGTTGAGATCCACTGAAATATCAAGGTAATGCATTTTCATTATGTTCTGTCCAATATTCTTCCATACCCAGAGTTCTTGTTTTCGTTCTCACTTTCAACTTCCATTCTCACTTTCAACTTCCATTCTCACTTTCAACTTTCGTTCTCACTTTCAACTTCCGTTCTCACTTTCAACTTCCATTCTCACTTTCAACTTTCGTTCTCACTTTCAACTTTCGTTCTCACTTTCAACTTTCGTTCTCACTTTCAACTTCCGTTCTCACTTTCAACTTTCATTCTCACTTTCAACTTCCATTCTCACTTTCAACTTTCGTTCTCACTTTCAACTTCCGTTCTCACTTTCAACTTCCATTCTCACTTTCAACTTTCGTTCTCACTTTCAACTTTCGTTCTCACTTTCAACTTTCGTTCTCACTTTCAACTTCCGTTCTCACTTTCAACTTTCATTCTCACTTTCAACTTCCGTTCTCACTTTCAACTTTCATTCTCACTTTCAACTTCCGTTCTCACTTTCAACTTTCGTTCTCACTTTCAACTTTCGTTCTCACTTTCAACTTTCATTCTCACTTTCAACTTCCATTCTCACTTTCAACTTCCATTCTCACTTTCAACTTCCATTCTCACTTTCAACTTTCGTTCTCACTTTCAACTTTCGTTCTCACTTTCAACTTCCGTTCTCACTTTCAACTTTCATTCTCACTTTCAACTTCCATTCTCACTTTCAACTTTCGTTCTCACTTTCAACTTCCATTCTCACTTTCAACTTCCATTCTCACTTTCAACTTCCATTCTCACTTTCAACTTCCATTCTCACTTTCAACTTTCGTTCTCACTTTCAACTTCCGTTCTCACTTTCAACTTTCATTCTCACTTTCAACTTCCATTCTCACTTTCAACTTCCATTCTCACTTTCAACTTTCGTTCTCACTTTCAACTTCCGTTCTCACTTTCAACTTCCGTTCTCACTTTCAACTTCCGTTCTCACTTTCAACTTTCATTCTCACTTTCAACTTTCATTCTCACTTTCAACTTCCATTCTCACTTTCAACTTCCATTCTCACTTTCAACTTTCGTTCTCACTTTCAACTTTCGTTCTCACTTTCAACTTCCGTTCTCACTTTCAACTTCCGTTCCAGCTTTCTGGTTAAGAAAAACAAACACACATTTTTTTCCCTCTCTGTTTAGAGATTAAGATTGAATTTCTGCGCGTTCCGTCCACAGTCTTATGTCAGATAGTTAGCAGACGTAGAACATTTCTGTAGCCCTGCGTTGATTAGGCTTATCTGTTGCATTATGGGATGACAAAGGGGGTGGGTGTCGGGGTAATGGGTTGTGTTTTATTTGAGAAAGTATACGCACCTGGAGATCAAGCCACAAATCTTTTTCAAGGTGAAGTTTTGATATGCATCAAGATGGACACCAAGATGGACACCAAGATAAACATCAAGATAGACAGCTTTGTTGTTCTTCATAACATTTTTTCTTTCTTAGTTGATCAATCATGTACCCATAATTGTCACTTCAAGGCCATAACCCCGCCACCCTGCCTTGTCCATTCCGACACCCCGCCTTGTCCATTCCGACACCCCGCCTTGTCCACTCCGACACCTTGCCTTGTCCACCCCGCCACCCTGCCTTGTCCATCCCGCCACCCCGCCTGTTCCACCCCGCCACCC
>CAXITT010000325.1:773823-785516 GCA_964033795.1 Lymnaea stagnalis
GGTGGTGTGCTGGAGGGGGTGGTGTGCTGGAGGGGGTGGTGTGCTGGAGGGGGTGGTGTGCTGGAGGGGGTGGTGTGCTGGAGGGGTTGGTGTGCTGGAGGGGGTGGTGTTGTTACACAGTCCACATACTTGAGTTGGTATCTTATAATACTGTTACAGAGTTGTTACACGGTCCATATACTTGAGTTGGTATCTTATTATACTGTACAGAGTTGTTACACGGACCACATACTTGAGTTGGTCTCTTATTATACTGTTACAGAGTTGTTACACGGACCACATACTTGAGTTGGTATCGTATTATACTGTTACACCGATACACATATTCTCAATCCATTCAAACACTTTGGGAAGGGGACGGACATAACTCCGGGTTTTAATCACATATGTCAGTGGCTCACGACCTGTGGGTCGCGACCCCTTTTTGGGTCGAATGACTCTCACACGGGGGTTAGCCTAAGATCATCCGAAAACCCACATATATGAATAAAAACAAAAAGAAATGTATGGTTTGGGGGGGGGGTGTTGGGTCACCACAACATGAGGAACTGTATTAAAGTGTCGCGGCATTAGGAAGGTTGAGAACCACTGACCTAGGTCAGGACAAGAGCCAGGTTTTGAGTTCACAAAACCGAAATTCGGGGAGGGAACCTGACGTCATAACCACAGTCTTTCACTCCGTCTTTTACCCGACGTAATATAATTTTTGAGTGTTCGTTTTGCTTTTTTTTCCAATGGCCATCATTATTGGGTGTCTACATTTGATCTCTTCCAATGGCCATCATTATTGGGTGTCTACATTTGATCTCTTTCAATGGCCATCATTATTGGGTGTCTACATTTGATCTCTTTCAATGGCCATCATTATTGGGTGTCTACATTTGATCTCTTTCAATGGCCATCATTATTGGGTGTCTACATTTGATCTCTTTCAATGGCCATCATTATTGGGTGTCTACATTTGATCTCTTTCAATGGCCATCATTATTGGGTGTCTACATTTGATCTCTTTCAATGGCCATCATTATTGGGTGTCTACATTTGATCTCTTTCAATGGCCATCATTATTGGGTGTCTACATTTGATCTCTTTCAATGGCCATCATTATTGGGTGTCTACATTTGATCTCTTTCAATGGCCATCATTATTGGGTGTCTACATTTGATCTCTTTCAATGGCCATCATTATTGGGTGTCTACATTTGATCTCTTTCAATGGCCATCATTATTGGGTGTCTACATTTGATCTCTTTCAATGGCCATCATTATTGGGTGTCTACATTTGATCTCTTTCAATGGCCATCATTATTGGGTGTCTACATTTGATCTCTTTCAATGGCCATCATTATTGGGTGTCTACATTTGATCTCTTTCAATGGCCATCATTATTGGGTGTCTACATTTGATCTCTTTCAATGGCCATCATTATTGGGTGTCTACATTTGATCTCTTTCAATGGCCATCATTATTGGGTGTCTACATTTGATCTCTTTCAATGGCCATCATTATTGGGTGTCTACATTTGATCTCTTTCAATGGCCATCATTATTGGGTGTCTACATTTGATCTCTTTCAATGGCCATCATTATTGGGTGTCTACATTTGATCTCTTTCAATGGCCATCATTATTGGGTGTCTACATTTGATCTCTTTCAATGGCCATCATTATTGGGTGTCTACATTTGATCTCTTTCAATGGCCATCATTATTGGGTGTCTACATTTGATCTCTTTCAATGGCCATCATTATTGGGTGTCTACATTTGATCTCTTTCAATGGCCATCATTATTGGGTGTCTACATTTGATCTCTTTCAATGGCCATCATTATTGGGTGTCTACATTTGATCTCTTTCAATGGCCATCATTATTGGGTGTCTACATTTGATCTCTTTCAATGCCCATCATTATTGGGTGTCTACATTTGATCTCTTTCAATGGCCATCATTATTGGGTGTCTACATTGTATAGATGTCAATATTTAAAATCAATAAAACAAAGTATGCATTCGTAGCAACAACAAAAAGAGACCTGAAACTAGTCGCATGTCAGATCCAAAATCAGGGCGGAAACGTTCAATTTAAAACAAAATTTAAACCTCTGGTTAGCTCTTGCTTAGACGTAGTGATACAAATATCAATCTGGTCTTTTCTTTAAAATTAGGTTTTTTCAGCTAAAGACCCATTAGAAGAAAAGCAGCATGCGTTTACAAAAAAGATGGCAGCCGTAGTAACACTAGAGGTAGTCGGGATAGTTATAGACCTTTGTTCATTTCTTCTTCTTAATCTTTTCGCTCTCAAGTGACACCCAAGAGGTTAGATAACGAGTTAGGGAGGGCTCATTATTTGTTACAAGGTTGTGATGCTTTAACAGAACGTAGAACTCTCTGCACATTTGGTACAAATTTCCCTCAACGGAGGCCGCGTGGAACGTTGGAGTTCCTCTGATCATTTCCTGGGATTCACAAGGTTCATGGCCGTACCTGCAGAATATGACCCGCCTGCACGTGGTGGGGGCTCGTCTACCTGTCTGCACGTGGCACCGGTCTGGGAGACCTGACTGAGGTTGAAGAGAAAGTAAAAGTCCTTGGTTTCTGGTACAGAACTGAGGCGGGTACACGATCGGTGGAGAGAGAATGGGACGCTACGCGATTGGGAACGGAAAAGGGGGGGGGGCGGGAGCGGAGGGGGGGGGTGCAAGGGGAGCATCAAACGGTCAAGGGAGAAGATGATCCACGCTGGGGTATTGAATACATGTGTTGGTGTCAGGGGGAAGGGGAGAGAAAGGCGCCAAAGAGAATGTTACCTCCATTGCAAAGGTATAGTCACGTGACCTTAGAGGGACATGATGGAGGGGAGGAGGAGGGGAGAGCTGGAGGGAGGGGAGAGAAAGGCGCCAAAGAGAATGTTACCTCCATTGCAAAGGTATAGTCACGTGACCTTAGATTTTTTTTTAAATTTAAAGCGAGAGAAATAGAAATGTATTTCAAATTGGATAAATGATAAAGATGAACAAGATTGGCAAGGAGGAGGAGGAGAGAGGGGAGGAAAGGAGGAAGAAGACGGGGTGAGGAGGGAGAGGGAAGCAGGGGGAAGGAAGAATCCTTCCCAATCTTTCAGAGACTTATGTATCGTTTCGTGCCTCCTGGTGGGTGAGGGACATTTGAAGGAAAACAAGAACTTACCGTCATGCCTCTTCCTAGCGGAACTTATGTGAACATATCAGCATCACTATGTGAACATATCAGCATCACTATGTGAACATATCAGCATCACAATGTGAACATATCAGCATCACAATGTGAACATATCAGCATCATTATGTGAACATATCAGCATCACTATGTGAACATATCGGCATCACAATGTGAACATATCAGCATCACAATGTGAACATATCAGCATCACAATGTGAGCATATCAGCATCACTATGTGAGCATATCAGCATCACTATGTGAGCATATCAGCATCACAATGTGAACATATCAGCATCACAATGTGAACATATCAGCATCACTATGTGAACATATCAGCATCACTATGTGAACATATCAGCATCACTATGTGAACATATCAGCATCACAATGTGAACATATCAGCATCACAATGTGAACATATCAGCATCACTATGTGAACATATCAGCATCACTATGTGAACATATCAGCATCACTATGTGAACATATATAGCATCACTGTGTGGACAAATCATCACTATGTGGACATATCAGCCTCACTATGTGAACATATCAGCATCACTATGTGAACATATCAGCATCACAATGTGAACATGTCAGCCTCACTATGTGAACATGTCAGCATCACAATGTGAATATATCAGCCTCACTATGTGAACATATCAGCATCACAATGTGAACATATCAGCATCAAAATGTGAACATATCAGCATCACAATGTGAACATATCAGCATCACAATGTGAACATATCAGCATCACAATGTGAACATATCAGCATCACAATGTGAACATATCAGCATCACAATGTGAACATATCAGCATCACAATGTGAACATATCAGAATGTGATCATATCAGTATCACAATGTGAACGTATCAGCATTAGAATGTGAAAATGTCAGCATCGCTATGTGCACATATCAGCATCAGAATGTGAACATAGAATGTGAACATATTAAATGTAAAGAAGTGTAGAATTTGTTGCCCAACAAGCATCAGCCCGATGAAATGTTCAGGTGTCTTGGAAACTCCGACACAAGTTTTCACTCCGTCACCACATGGCGGCCAATTACCGAGACCAGTAACACGAAAACTTCCACAAAGGTAATGAAATCAATGTTCTGTAGGAGAATCGAGATCAGGAATGTGTGGACAGGGGCGGCACGGCGAAGATAGGGCTGATAGGGCTCACAAGCGATCCATGTCTTTACGTGACCTCTTCGTGTCTTGTTCACGATAACACGGGATACGGCAAGCATCACGTGATGACGTCAATGCAGTGCTTGATGTGTTAGAGAATTAAAGTATTGTATTGTGGTTTTACAAGCAGACTTCCCCCTCCCCCCCCCCCACGACTGCGCATTTCTTGACCTCTGTTCTTTAAGGGTTAAGGTCAAGGCTAACGCGGAATTAGATGTCAAAACTGTTATGTTTTCAAAGTTTTTGTTTCAAACAAGTAACATAAACATATATACATAAATACAAGTTCTCAATCAGGTGTTGACTTTCTGCTTGCCTCCGGAACACGGTTCATCAACACACACACTCTGTCCAGTGTCTCTGCGCATGCGTGCTGTTTGCCCTAGGTGGCTATCGGTACGGGCCAGTCCGCTAGTCCACCATAACACTCTGGTGTCCCGACATCCGACAAAAAATACATTAATCTTCTATCTAAAGGTCAATTTGACTTGTATGAATTGACCGGTCTTTGTTCGGACAAAAATAAGAGGAAAATCAAAGAATGGCTCCCGGGCCAATATGACTTGGTCAGAGCTCTTGACCGTAAGATGGCTCGTGGATCGTTTGATCCATTGCCTTATCATCAAAAGCTGTTACTTTAAAACTAATCAAATTGACCAATGTATTACCCGAGCAACGTAGGGTCTTATTAGCTCGTATAATAGATCTATCTTTATGCATTTATTTATTTATCATACATATGAAGGGAAGGATCTAACGAGTTTTAAGAATATAAAATGTACGCACTTGCCTGAAAATCAATGTTATTTCGAATTCAGACGAGCTTCATGTTAGGCTGACGCCTTTAGTAAAACTTTGATTTTGTTATTTTCACTTGTCACAGCCACGGTAATGGGTTGTAGGATTTGAAGGATTCATTTCCTGGCTGAAAACCATGTCATTCTGCCCTGCGTTTGGCGTAACCTCGTACACAAACTCGGGCAGATTTAGGTCATGTCGTTACGACATACGGAGCATCTATACGACTTGTCAGAGAGCATCGTTCCCGTTGGGGAGCGCGGGCATCAGGGCATCTGAAAGATGCCTGGCATTCCAATCCCGACCTGGCACGATAACACCAAGCAGGTTTATGCCCCCTGAGCGCAGAGTGCTTGCCGCTGTTCTCCCACAGAGTCAGCTACTGTGTGGCTTGTGTGTGTGGCTTGTGTGTGTGGCTTGTGTGTGTGGCTTGTGTTTGTGTGTGTGGCTTGTGTTTGTGTGTAAGGCTTGTGTGTTTGTGTGTGTGGCTTGTGTGTGTGGCTTGTGAGTGTGTGGATGGGTGTTTAAATCCACCACAATATCCGGCTATTAAGTTCCTGGCTGTAACTGGCGGAATACTGGCGGATTCTTGCGTCGGCGAGTCTAGGGGGAGGGGGGGGGGGGGGGTGGGGTTGAGCGAAAGGGTGGATCGCACCGTGAAAGTTTAACAGTCTGATAACCGTAAACATCTAAACCTATAGAATATACAATTAGAGAACATTAAATTTGACAATTAGAATTCCTGAGAACAATTTCTTCCTCCATTCGTCTCTGTCTTTTGCACTTCGCACAGCATCGTCCAGTTTTAGTCTCGTCCTCTCTTTGATGTTACCTTCCCATCTTTTTCTCTGTCTCCCTCTTCTTCTTCTTCCTCTACATTCACTACATGTGATGGCATTTCATGTAACACTCAATGTTAACTAGCAAACAAAGCCAACTCAGCACCACTCCCAGATCTACCACAAGATAAGGTGATACACCATCAGAGGGTTGTCTTCTTCTGATCGTGATCTTTCTTTCTATGATGTTAGTTAATTAGTATTGATTTCGTGTTTCTTGCGATGCCACAGATCGATGTGGATATGTCGACTGGCCACTGATCGATGTGGACATGTTGAGTGGCCACTGATCGATGTGGACATGTTGAGTGGCCACTGATCGATGTGGACATGTTGAGTGGCCACTGATCGATGTGGACATGTTGAGTGGCCACTGATCGATGTGGACATGTTGAGTGGCCACTGATCGATGTGGACATGTTGAGTGGCCACTGATCGATGTGGACATGTTGAGTGGCCACTGATCGATGTGGACATGTTGAGTGGCCACTGATCGATGTGGACAATGTGGACATGTTGACTGGCCACAGATCGATGTGGACATGTTGAGTGGCCGCTGATCGTTGTGGACGATGTGGACATGTTGACTGGCCACTGATCGATGTGGACGATGTGAACATGTTGACTGGCCACAGATCGATGTGTACATGTTGAGTGGCTACTGATCGATGTGGACATGTTGAGTGGCCACTGATCGATGTGGACATGTTGAGTGGCCACTGATCGATGTGGACGATGTGAACATGTTGACTGGCCACAGATCGATGTGGACATGTTGACTGGCCACTGATCGATGTGGACGATGTGGACATGTTGACTGGCCACTGATCGATGTGGACGATGTGGACATGTTGACTGGCCACAGATCGATGTGGACATGTTGAGTGGCCACTGATCGATGTGGACATGTTGAGTGGCCACTGATCGATGTGGACGATGTGAACATGTTGACTGGCCACAGATCGATGTGGACATGTTGAGTGGCCACTGATCGATGTGGACATGTTGAGTGGCCACTGATCGATGTGGACATGTTGAGTGGCCACTGATCGATGTGGACGATGTGGACATGTTGACTGGCCACAGATCGATGTGGACATGTTGAGTGGCCACTGATCGATGTGGACATGTTGAGTGGCCACTGATCGATGTGGACGATGTGAACATGTTGACTGGCCACAGATCGATGTGGACATGTTGAGTGGCCACTGATCGATGTGGACATGTTGAGTGGCCACTGATCGATGTGGACATGTTGAGTGGCCACTGATCGATGTGGACGATGTGGACATGTTGACTGGCCACTGATCGATGTGGACGATGTGGACATGTTGACTGGCCACAGATCGATGTGGACATGTTGAGTGGCCACTGATCGATGTGGACATGTTGAGTGGCCACTGATCGATGTGGACATGTTGAGTGGCCACTGATCGATGTGGACGATGTGGACATGTTGACTGGCCACAGATTGATGTGGACATGTTGAGTGGCCGCTGATCGTTGTGGACGATGTGGACAGGTTGACTGGCCACTGATCGATGTGGACGATGTGAACATGTTGACTGGCCACTGATCGATGTGGACGTGTTGACTGGCCACTGATCGATGTGGACGATGTGGACATGTTGACTGGCTACTGATCGATGTGGACGATGTGGACATGTTGACTGGCCACAGATCGATGTGGACATGTTGAGTGGCCACTGATCGATGTGGACATGTTGAGTGGCCACTGATCGATGTGGACAATGTGGACATGTTGACTGGCCACAGATCGATGTTGACATGTTGAGTGGCCGCTGATCGTTGTGGACGATGTGGACATGTTGACTGGCCACTGATCGCTGTGGACGATGTGGACATGTTGACTGGCCACTGATCGATGTGGACATGTTGAGTGGCCACTGATCGATCTGGACGATGTGGACATGTTGACTGGCCACAGATCGATTTCGACATGTTGACTGGCCACAGATCGATGTGGACATGTTGACTGGCCACAGATCGATGTGCACATGTTGACTGGCCACAGATCGATGTGCACATGTTGACTGGCCACAGATCGATGTGCACATGTTGACTGGCCACAGATCGATGTGGACATGTTGACTGGCCACAGATCGATGTGGACATGTTGACTGGCCACAGATCGATGTGGACATGTTGACTGGCCACAGATCGATGTGGACATGTTGACTGCAAATGGACGTCAACAACCGGAGCCAAGCCAAATCGTCTACAAAATCGTAGAACAAGAATAAATGTTATCATATTTTAATCGTTATTGCTTATTTACTTTGTATATGACCGGTTATTACTTCTGCTTTGACTTGTGCTTTATATCACAGCTGGTATCGTGTACACAGCTAATCGAGAGATAGTATCGGGTACACAGCTTATTGAGAGATGGTATCGGGTACACGGCTAATCGAGAGCTGGTATCGTGTGCACAGCTTATCAAGAGATGGTATCGGGTACACAGCTTATTGATATATGGTATCGGGTACACAGCTTATTGATATATCGAGAGATGGTATCGTTTGTTTAGACTCAAAGAATAGTGGATGATGGGGGGACAGCACAAGTTTAGCTAGGAGTTATGGTGAGCATTTGTTAGTAACAAATGTTTTTCAAATAGCTGCTATCATACACTATAGCTATCATACACTTAAGCTAGCATACACTATAGCTAGCATACACTATAGCTATCATATACTATAGCTATCATATACTATAGCTATCATACACTATAGCTATCATACACTATAGCTATCATACACTGTAGCTATCATACACTGTAGCTATCATACACTGTAGCTATCATACACTGTAGCTATCATACACTGTAGCTACCATACACTGTAGCTACCATACACTGTAGTTACCATACACTGTAGCTACCATACACTGTAGCTACCATACACTAAAGCTACCATACACTATAGCTATCATACACTATGTCTACCATACACTATAGCTACCATACACTATAGCCAGGGTATCGTTATGACATCAGTGAGCTGTTTATACACCTAGGTAATTTTATTGAGCTGTCCAACTCTACTCACCAATGTTGTCAATTCAATGCACCACCCAACTCTACTCACCAATGTTGTCAATTCAATGCACCACTATGTGATTGTCCAACTCTACTCACCAATGTTGTCAATTCAATGCACCACTATGTGATTGTCCAACTCTACTCACCAATGTTGTCAATTCAATGCACCACTATGTGATTGTCCAACTCTACTCACCAATGTTGTCAATTCAATGCACCACTATGTGATTGTCCAACTCTACTCACCAATGTTGTCAATTCAATGCACCACTATATGATTGTATGTGACGATGCTCCTTCGTTTACGTCACAACACATATGTTATCGATTAGGATATTTGTAATATTTACCGTAACCAGCAGCGTGGGAACTAGGTAACATTTCTTTCTTCCCTGCAGCGAAACAACGGTTGTAACATTATTGTAACAGTACAGGTTTTATCCAGAATGTAACAGTCAGTGGCATAGCTAGGGTTAGTGGCACCTGGGGCGGGAAAATCTTTTTTTTTTTTGCCAGCCCCCTTCCACGAAAAAAATCTACACGTAGCGCCGAAAATTCTGTGCCTCCCTATAAAGAAAAAAAAGGTGCCACCCGGGGTGTACTGCCCCCTGACGCACACACCCCCCCTTCCTACGCCGCTGGTAACACTACATGTTATATCCAAAGTGCTCCACGGCTTGTTGCTTGTTTTATCCAAAGTGTTCCACGGCTTGTTGCTTGTTTTATCCAAAGTGCTCCACGGCTTGTTGCTTGTTTTATCCAAAGTGCTCCACGGCTTGTTGCTTGTTTTATCCAAAGTGCTCCACGGCTTGTTGCTTGTTTTATCCAAAGTGTTCCACGGCTTGTTGCTTGTTTTATCCAAAGTGCTCCACGGCTTGTTGCTTGTTTCATCCAAAGTGTTCCACGGCTTGTTGCTTGTTTTATCCAGTGTTCCACGACTTATTGCTTGTTTCATCCAAAGTGCTCCACGGCTTGTTGCTTGTTTCATCCAAAGTGTTCCACGGCTTGTTGCTTGTTTTATCCAAAGTGTTCCACGACTTGTTGCTTGTTTCATCCAAAGTGCTCCACGGCTTGTTGCTTGTTTCATCCAAAGTGTTCCATGGTTTGCTGCTTGTTTTATCCAAAGTGTCCACGACTTGTTGCTTGTTTCATCCAAAGTGCTCCACGGCTTGTTGCTTGTTTCATCCAAAGTGTTCCACGGCTTGTTGGTTGTTTCATCCAAAGTGTTCCACGGCTTGTTGCTTGTTTCATCCAAAGTGTTCCACGGCTTGTTGCTTGTTTTATCCAAAGTGTTCCACGACTTGTTGCTTGTTTTATCCAAAGTGCTCCACGGCTTGTTGCTTGTTTTATCCAAAGTGTCCACGACTTGTTCCTTGTTTTATCCAAAGTGCTCCACGGCTTGTTGCTTGTTTCATCCAAAGTGTTCCACGGCTTGTTGCTTGTTTTATCCAAAGTGTTCCACGGCTTGTTGCTTGTTTCATCCAAAGTGTTCCACGGCTTGTTGCTTGTTTTATCCAAAGTGTTCCACGGCTTGTTGCTTGTTTTATCCAAAGTGTTCCACGGTTTGTTGCTTGTTTCATCCAAAGTGTTCCACGACTTGTTGCTTGTTTTATCCAAAGTGTTCCACGACTTGTTGCTTGTTTTATCCAAAGTGTTCCACGGCTTGTTGCTTGTTTCATCCAAAGTGTTCCACGGCTTGTTGCTTGTTTTATCCAAAGTATTCCACGGCTTGTTGCTTGTTTCATCCAAAGTGTTCCACGGCTTGTTGCTTGTTTTATCCAAAGTGTTCCACGGCTTGTTGCTTGTTTTATCCAAAGTTTTCCACGGCTTGTTGCTTGTTTTATCCAAAGTGTTCCACGGCTTGTTGCTTGTTTCATCCAAAGTGTTCCACGACTTGTTGCTTGTTTTATCCAAAGTGCTCCACGGCTTGTTGCTTGTTTTATCCAAAGTGCTCCACGGCTCGTTGCTTGTTTTATCCAAAGTGCTCCATGGCTTGTTGCTTGTTTCATCCAAAGTGTTCCACGACTTGTTGCTTGTTTCATCCAAATAGCTCCACGGCTTGTTGCTTGTTTTATCCAAAGTGCTCCATGGCTTGTTGCTTGTTTTATCCAAAGTGTTCCACTGCTTGTTGCTTGTTTTATCCAAAGTGTTCCACGGCTTGTTGCTTGTTTCATCCAAAGTGTTCCACGGCTTGTTGCTTGTTTCATCCAAAGTGTTCCACGGCTTGTTGCTTGTTTTATCCAAAGTGCTCCACGGCTTGTTGCTTGTTTTATCCAAAGTGCTCCACGGCTTGCTGCTTGTTTTATCAAAAGTGTTCCACGGCTTGTTGCTTGTTTTATCCAAAGTGTTCCACGACTTGTTGCTTGTTTCATCCAAAGTGTTCCACGGCTTGTTGCTTGTTTCATCCAAAGTGTTCCACGGCTTGTTGCTTGTTTCATCCAAAGTGTTCCACGGCTTGTTGCTTGTTTTATCCAAAGTGTTCCACGGCTTGTTGCTTGTTTTATCCAAAGTGTTCCACGGCTTGTTGCTTGTTTCATCCAAAGTGTTCCACGGCTTGTTGCTTGTTTTATCCAAAGTGTTCCACGGCTTGTTGCTTGTTT
>CAXITT010000325.1:794917-805480 GCA_964033795.1 Lymnaea stagnalis
GCACCAAACGCACTGGTGGAGTCTTTCAGTAACTTCACTTATGACGCACCAAACGCACTGGTGGAGTCTTTCAGTAACTTCACTTATGACGCACCAAACGCACTGGTGGAGTCTTTCAGTAACTTCACTTATGACGCACCAAACGCACTGGTGGAGTCTTTCAGTAACTTCACTTTGCGCAGTGTTCGGGAATGTGTATTTCATGAAATCGTCGGTAGCATCAGTTGATAGTTCAATTTTTACATGGAGTATTATGTCTTTGATTTAAAGAATATTATCTATGTTATTCTTTTTGCTCGATGTCTTCTTCTTCCACACTATATAGCTGTTTGAACCGGTCTTATAATTCATATTCTTTGTTTTTGTGCCCATCTGTCTTTTACCCCCATGTTTCATTTTTTTTTCTCTGAATATTTTCTCTTGTTTCTCTTTCACTTTTCTCCTTTGAAGCCACCTTCTGTCAACATCTCACCAGAATCTCTGAGAAGCCCCTAATGGCGCCACACATCAAATAATCCATTTCCCCCCTGGCCTTTTCAGACGACGAAAACCATCCAACTGCTGTGCACTCTAATAAGATAACTCTGGATTGACGAGCAGGTTTTCGATCTCTCTTCTCTCTGTCTGTTAGCGTCGGGGTGGACACTTGTCAATTAAAAGGAGCAGACTCTTTGTTTTTTTTATTCGAGAAGAGTCGGTCGATTTCCCACGACTTTTAAGCCTAATATCAAAGACAATTGTTAGTTTTAAAACTAAAGTTATTCAAACGTTATATATTTATGGACTGCCGCTTACGAACTTTAAAATAAATCTGTCGTCTGCCACAAATCATTTCAAAAAGTGAGATTTAAGAATTAATATACCAACCCCTTAAAAAACAGGGGGGGGGGAGGATTTTTGTGGGGTTGGGGTTATGGGGTGGTGCTAAACATTTGAAAGAATGTGTTGTCCGTGGGGAGCGAGTCTGTGTGCCAAGTTTCAGCTCGATGGGTTGACAGAAGTGGGTTAAATCGGCGTCCGACATTTTGGCCAGCCAGCCAGAAAGAAACACACGAAGAAAAGCGAAGTTCACGTAAATGCTTTAAAACCAGCTTGAGCCTAATGCCATCTGATGTGTCTTCACCGGAAGCCTCTCTTAATTAACATGCCTTGAAAAAAGAATTTTTTCTATCAATAAATTTTTTCATCTCAGTGATTTATTTATTTTTTAGTGCCCCCCCCCCTTAACCGGTGGTAGATCAATGGATGACACCTAATGAATGAGACGAGTCTGGGCTCAGAGCCCTACCGTATGATGATCCCCACCCTGCACCCACTTGAAGAAAACGGAAGTGGTTCTTGGGGGATGGAGACACTTTAAAAAAACAACCAAGCTGCGTGTTGCCACATTGGCAACTTCCGTTTGACAGTCCAGATTTTCTTGACATCTTTCATCTGTGGCTGCACGTGCCATATGCTTCACTGCGCGGAGGGGGGGCTTGTCATCAAAATGGCTGGTGCGTAAGAACTTTAGGATGTTCTTCAAGAAAACAACAGGAACCGTGAACTAATTCTTTTACAGCGTATTTTGTTGTTAACATAATGAACCTATTTTTTTCTATAAATAAAAAAAGTGCCAAGCTAATTTATAAACGAGATATAAATATGAAAAGAACGTATAAATGAGATGAAAGAAATAACTCAGACCAAGGTGGCAAACTGCCGGAGGTGGACAGCAAGTCCGACACAGACCAAGGTGGCTAACTGCCGGAGGTGGACAGCAAGTCCTACACAGACCAAGGTGGCTAACTGCCGGAGGTGGACAGCAAGTCCTACACAGACCAAGGTGAGTAACTGCCGGAGGTGGACAGCAAGTCCTACACGATTATTTTTTTTTTCATTTTCTTTTTAGCAATTAAAATTTAAAAAACAACAACAAAAAACATAAATTACCGAAACAAAACTAATTGCACAGCTAGGGCTCGACTTACGACCACGATTGGTTCCAACAGACCGGTCGTAACACGATTTGGTCGAAAGTTGCGTACCATATGTGTACAGTAATGTGAAGTGATGTTATAAAAATATTTCAGTTAAATGATATCATCCATTTCTTTTAATATTGTTATAAATGCTACTGTTCACGACCGCCGATGGTTGCAGACGACCGCCGATGGTGGCAGATGACCGCCGATGATTGCAGACGACCGCCGATGATGGCAGACGACGCCGTTCGACTGATGGTGGAGGCAGAAACAAATCTGAAATCTAATCCAGTATGGCTAGTGAGTGGGCTCGTTGTGACGCGACGTACGCTGTCGAGGGGTCGGTCCCCTGCGTCCTAGCCACAGAACAGTTTTCAAGGGTTTAGAAGCCATTTCTTTCTAGCTCCTGCTGAGCTGATATGCTGAATGGCCTTCTAGCTCCTACAGAGCTGATGTGCTGAATGGCCTTCTAGCTCCTACACAGCTGATGTGCTGAATGACCTTCTAGCTCCTACAGAGCTGATGTGCTGAATGACCTTCTAGCTCCTACAGAGCTGATGTGCTGAATGACCTTCTAGCTCCTACAGAGCTGATGTGATGAATGACCTTCTAGCTCCTTCAGAGCTGATGTGCTGAATGGCCTTCTAGCTCCTACAGAGCTGATGTGCTGAATTGCCTTCTAGCTCCTTCTAGCTCCTACAGAGCTGATGTGTTGAATGACCTTCTAGCTCCTACAGAGCTGATGTGCTGAATGGCCTTCTAGCTCCTACAGAGCTGATGTGATGAATGGCCTTCTAGCTCCTACAGAGCTGATGTGCTGAATTGCCTTCTAGCTCCTTCTAGCTCCTACAGAGTTGATGTGCTGAATGACCTTCTAGCTCCTACAGAGCTGATGTGATGAATGTTCCAAGTATCAAAACAAAAGATTAATAGATTCAGGTTTCTTACTATTTATTTGCTGCATATGCATGACAGTGGAAAAATGCCTACGAAATAATCTCTGGTGTTCAGAATACAACAACCGTGTCCAGAAATACAACACATGCGATACAAAATATAGCGAGAATTGACCAAGTCCTCTTCCAGCCATAGAAAAAAATCACTCCACAAAACTGAAACCACACACACTATTCACAGAATTCGCCACTGTCTACCCCCCAAAAAACGAACCTCCTTCTTGTCCACCCCCCACTCCTCTCATCACGTGGTTGTCCCTGACACAGCACCACCACCGCCGTCATGCGTGACTGAGAAAAATGCGTGGGGGACGGGGGAAAAAACCAAGCCACCATTGCTCAATTAACATCATCAAAGCAGACACAGAAAAACTCATGCGATCTGACCGTGACAGTCGTAAAGTCGCATGGTCGTAAGTTGCATAGGTCGTAAGTCGAGCACGAGCTGTATAATGACAGAGGAACTGATTTGAAGGGGACAAAACCACACACACACAAACCCCGGCATGGCTGGACGCGACATTACAAAGTTGCCGTTGAATAAGTTCACAGGCAAAACAGTCTACTGGTTTTGTTTTCCAGCAATTCTATTGAATGCGCTAAATTTTGAAATGACCCCATCTTCCGGAGAAAATTTAAATTTAACTTACAATTATATATAAAGCAGGGATTCTCAAAGGTGTAGTCCTCGAAGCGTAATCGGTTTTAGATTCCCATACCAAGTGTGGGTGGCTCTGCATGTACAGAAAGACTTCTCTTGTATTCTCTTTGTCGGACAAACTTTGACAACTGTATCAATGAGTAGAACCCCGAATTGATGACGTCATTGACAAACTTTGAGAACTGTATCAATGCATAGCCCCCCGAATTGATGACGTCATTGACAAATTTTGAGAAATGTATCAATGCATAACCCCCCCAAAACTTTGAAAAATGTATCAATGCATAGCCCCCCGAATTAATGACGTCATTGACAAACTTTGAGAAATGTATCAATGCATAGACCCCCCCGAATTAATGACGTCATTGACAAACTTTGAGAAATGTATCAATGCATAGACCCCCGAATGGATGACGCCATTGCATTTATTTAAAAGGGACAACCTTCTTGCTCCCGCCCAAATGATAGCCGCGCATAGAATGAATAGCACACCAGTTATCAGTCACATTGAGTTTACACTCGTTCAACATTAGACGGGAAATATTGATAAAAGTGCATGACTTTAGTTTATGCAGCCACCTGTCTATACTTACAGTGCTTTGACGTCATGGTAGAAACGGATATCGCTTGTAGGTGACATTTAATTTGACTTTGTGCTCACCAGTTAACCCGTGCACACAAATCAATGCCGCCATTATACCACAAGACCCACATACGACCTGCCCCCTTGGGTCAATACCGCCATTTTACCACAAGACCCACATACGACCTGCCCCCTTGGGTCAATACCGCCATCATACCACAAGACACTCATACGACCTGCCCCCTTGGGTCAATACGCCATTATACCACAAGACAAACATACGCCCTGACCCCTGGGTCACAAGTGTCTATGCTGTCCTGTTAGTTTACCCACTTCTCTGTTCTTCGTAGGAGAAGCGTGCGATAGATTTGTTATTACACCCCCACAACAACCAGCCAAAGAACAAACTCAGTGGCCATTTATGTACACGATAACTCGGTAGCCATTTATGTACACGATAACTCAGTAGCCATTTATGAACACGATAACTCGGTAGCCATTTATGTACACGATAACTCGGTAGTCATTTATGTAGAAGATTACTCAGTAGCCATTTATGTACATGATAACTCGGTAGTCATTTATGTACACGATAACTCAGTACCCATTTATGTACACGATAACTCGGTAGTCATTTATGTAGAAGATTACTCAGTACCCATTTATGTACACGATAACTCGGTAGTCATTTATGTAGAAGATTACTCGGTAGCCATTTATGTACACGATAACGCAGTAGCAATTTATGTACAAGATATCTCAGTAACCCAATTTTTTAAACTTATTATTTTTTTTTTAAATTACGGTAATTCTATCTTTTTTTTTCCAAACTCAGGAAACAGCATTACTGATATCTTATTTATTTAAAAACAACGTCCGTGTGGTAAAAATGAAAGGTTTTACCTCCTGGGGAAGAACCCAAAAAAAAAAAAAAAAAAAAAAAATCGTTCATTTTCTTCCCCCCTTCTATTTCCTTGTTCAACTGGCCCCGATAGCTCACCATAGCTCCATCAAATCCGAGCTCCGTCTGGTGCCAAGACTCGGCTCCTGTCGGCACCCGTCGGCCGGCTCGTTCCTTTGCTTGTTGTTCGTTTGTTTGCCGACTCGTGGCGTTGAGGTCTGCTGGCAGCTTGGGGTCTGCTCGTTGAGTTCACAGCCAAAGGTTGCTATGTACAGTGCCGAGGTCGTACGTGCAAAAATGGGGGATCTCACCACGACGACGCGTTCCATGCTAGCAGGGGCGTACCTTGACTAAACGCCGCCCGGGGCGAATCACCCAATCTTCCCGCCCCGTAACACACACACATCGTTTATAAAATGTTATATATATACATTCCAAAAGTGCCACCAGAGTGGTCGCGCCCCCCCCCCCAACTCCCCCCACTTCCCAACTTCTTAAGTACGGAATGCAATTATGGCAAACCAATTGGCAACGTTCCAAGTGTTTTATTGTCTATTCATAAGTCTTCTGACACCTATTCAGTTCATGTATTTGTCGTTTTTTAAATTTTATTTCAAAGAATTTGAACTACGCGGAATGAACATTTGTGAACAGAATGTTTCGGTAAACAAACACAAACACAATCATTTTTATCTGGGTAAAGGGTAAAACTATTTCTATTCCATGTCTAGACCAACGATTCTCAAACTGTGCTACACGTGCAACTAGATTAGTGGTTCTCAACCTTCCTAATGCCGTGACCCTTTAATTCAGTTCCTCATGTTTTGGTGACCCCGAACTATAAAATTATTTTCGCTGCTACTTCATAAATATTTGGTTTGCGATGGTCTTAGGCGACCCCTGTGTAAGGGTTGTTCGACCCCCCAAAGGGGTCACGACCCACAGATTGAGAATTGCTGGCCTTGACGTTTCTTTCCAAATGATACAACTGCTTCCATTAGCGTGCATCATTTGTTAGCTGGTTATTTTTAGTGATAAAATATTCAGAAGGTTGAAGAGCCCTTGAGCTAGGAAAATCAGAGAGAAAGAGAGAGAGAGAAAGGATAGAGGGAGAGAGGCAAACAAAGAGAGAGAGAGAGAGACAGTTTAACCCTCCTTAAAGCTGCCCTCGTCTTCATTGACCAAGCACATTGAACTCTTGAGTTAACTCCGTCGTCCTGTTGGTTGCCCTTTCCTCCCCCCCCCCCCCCCCCCCCCCCCCCTTTTCTCCTCACTGGTCATTATGAACGTGCGTTATCCCTGGACTAACGTACCACGTGAACTAATTGGCCACTGGCTCACCAACCGCAGTGTCTTTTATAATTGGTCTAGACGCCCCCTGGCGGCCACCGCAGCCCTCGGGAGACGTCTCGCAAATCTCGGCGTCATGGCGGTGGTGGAGTTTTAACGAGATGAGTAAGTCACCTGTAATACATCTGCCGCAGTGAGCTGACGCGCGAACAGAGATGTCAGTGCTGACGCACGAACAGAGATGTCAGTGCTGACGATGCATGGTGACATGACATTGGTGGGTCTGCGAATTTTCAAAGGCGTCTGACGGCGGCCAAAATCATAATTGATATATAAGGGTAATTCTAAGTGAATGGCCTAAATCATATATGATATATAAGGGTAATTCAAAGTGAATGGCCTTAATCATCTCTATATATAAGGGTAATTCTAAGTGAATGGCCTAAATCATATATGATATATAAGGGTAATTCTAAGTGAATGGCCTAAATCATATCTATATATAAGGGTAATTCTAAGTGAATGGCCAAAATCATATCTATATATAAGGGTAATTCTAAGTGAATGGCCAAAATCATATCTATATATAAGGGTAATTCTAAGTGAATGGCCAAAATCATATCTATATATAAGGGTAATTCTAAGTGAATGGCCTAAAGCATATCTATATATAAGGGTAATTCTAAGTGAATGGGCTAAAGCATACATCAGTTTCATTTATTGGTAAAACGGAAAGGAGGGGGCACCATTGCTAGAAATGTGTGTGTATTGCTCTCACACCTTAAAATGGGTGTGTGTATCAATGTTTGTCTATGTCCACCAGCCTCGTCCACTTGGATAGATAGTGTTACCCACCACTGCGTGAATAAACACACTCAGCGAGAGCCACAGCTGCGCCCTGGATATTTACACGAGAGATAAACGCCTCCCAGGGGCGAGCTATGTGTCGAGGGCAGTGCTATGTGTCGAGGGCAGTGCTATGTGTCGAGGGCAGTGCTATGTGTCGAGGGCAGTGCTATGTGTCGAGGGCAGTGCTATGTGTCGAGGGCAGTGCTATGTGTCGATTACAGTGCTATCGCGGACCGTCACGTGACCCCTGGTACGGAATGATCTTTCCTTTTTTTTCCTTGTCTCTCCACCCAACCACTTTTCACGCCATCCACACATTTTTCACTCCACCCACCCACTTTTCACTCCAACCAGCCACTTGTCACTCCACCTAACCACTATTCACTCCACCCACCCACTTGTCACTCCACCCACCCACTTTTCACTCCAACCAGCCACTTGTCACTCCACCTAACCACTATTCACTCCACCCACCCACTTGTCACTCCACCCACCAACTTGTCACTCCACCCTTCCACTTGTCACTCCACCCAACCACTTGTCACTCCAGTCAACAACTTTTCACTCCACTCAACCACTTGTCATCTCACAAACCACTTGTCAATCCACCCAACCACTTGTCACTCCACCCAACCACTATTCACTCCACCAACCCACTTGTCACTCCACCCAACCACTTGTCACTCCACCCAACCACTTTTCACTCCACCCAACCACTTGTCACTCCACCCAACCACTTTTCACTCCACCCAACCACTTGTCACTCCACCCAACCACTTGTCACTCCACCCAACCACTTGTCACTCCACCCACCCACTATTCACTCCACCCACCCACTTGTACCTCCACCAGCCACGCATCCACTAGGTTTAATGACCCATATCATCAAGAATCATCTGTGCTTTCATTGCCATCTGTGATGTGAGCTTGTAGCAAGATGAACGCCTCACCTCCAGACATTGAGGCTTTCAATGGCCTCTAGAGTAGCGCGCGTTGCTTAAGTAAAGCCTCGCTCCAGACATTGAGGCTTTCAATAGCCTCTAGAGTAGCGCGCGTTGCTTAAGTAAAGCCTCGCTCCAGACATTGAGGCTTTCAATAGCCTCTAGAGTAGCGCGTGTTGCTTAAGTAAAGCCTCGCTCCAGATATTGAGGCTTTCAATAGCCTTGAGGCTTTCAATAGCCTCCAGAGTAGCGTGCGTCGCTTAAGTAAAGCCTCGCTCCAGACATTGAGGCTTTCAATAGCCTTGAGGCTTTCAGTAGCCTTGAGGCTTTCAATAGCCTTGAGGCTTTCAATAGCCTTGAGGCTTCAATAGCCTTGAGGCTTTCAATAGCATCTAGAGTAGCGCGCGTTGCTTAAGTAAAGCCTCGCTCCAGACATTGAGGCTTTCAATACCCTCTAGAATGTAGCGTGTAGCTAGGGCCAACGCCTTCCTGCTGGAGGTATTGAGGCTTTCAGTCCCGCCTAGAATATGGTGCGTGTAGCTTGAGCCAAAGCCTTGCTGCTGGAGCTATTGATTCCGATGCCCTGTCCTGGGTGCAGTGACCTGTGCTAGGAGAAATGGGGCTCTGTCGGTGAGGGCGGTGACCTGTGCTAAGAGGGTAACGGTGTTCTGTCAGCGAGTGGAAATTGACCACTTAAAAAACACGAACCTCGAAACATTCAAAAAGTCATCTATGAACGTATAACGGAATAATTCAATTTACAGTTGAAATGAGTTTGTCCTGAAGGGAATCTACTTTTCCCACTTGTGCCTGTTGAATGACTCAAGAACATAGCAGAACATGGCTGGTTGTTTGGGTTTTTCCCATCAAGTCACAGATGGGGGGTGGGGGGTAAAAAATGATAATTTAAAAATGGAATAACAATTTTTTTATTTAAAAAAAAAATGATTCGATTATTTGTTTATTTTTATTATTACTAATTTTTTAATTATATTATTTAAAAAAAAAATATTATGAGGCTCCGAGTCCAGCCAAAAGATTTCACTGGCTTGATGACGGTCTCTTTCACTATTCGGCCCGACTGGATGGACTGTGGTGTGTACACAAATGCCCGATTAGATGGACTGTGGTGTGTACACAATTGCCCGACTGGATGGACTGTGGTGTGTACACAAATGCCCGATTAGATGGACTGTGGTGTGTACACTATTGCCCGACTGGATGGACTGTGGTGTGTACACAAATGCTCGACTGGATGGACTGTGGTGTGTACACAATTGCCCTATTAGATGGACTGTGGTGTGTACACAAATGCCCGATAAGATGGACTGTGGTGTACAAATTGCCCCACTAGTTGGACTGTGGTGTGTACACAATTGCCCCAATATTTGGAATGTGGTGTGTACACAATAACCCCACTAGTTGGAATGCGGTACGTACGCAATTGCCGCACTAGTTGGACTGATTAGACACGAGTAAATACCCTGCCCGAGGCATCCGCTGAGCTAACCAGTCAGTCTGTCAGTAAGAGGAACACTGTAGGTCGTCACCGCATCAGACCTCGCTCATGGTCAGGGTCGGCGTGGACGCTGTCAGGGTGAGAGGTCAGTGTGGAAGCTGTCAGCGTTAGAGGTCAGTGTGGAAGCTGTCAGGGTGAGAGGTCAAAGTGGAAGCTGTCAGCGTTAGAGGTCACTGTGGAAGCTGTCAGGGTGAGAGGTCAGTGTGGAAGCTGTCAGGATTAGAGGTCAGGGTGAGAGGTCAGTGTGGAAGCTGTCAGGGTGAGAGGTCAGTGTGGAAGCTGTCAGATTGAGAGTTCAGTGTGGAAGCTGTCAGATTGAGAGGTCAGTCCTAATGTGATGCTCAAAGAAGGAACAAATACCAGTTTCAATACTATTTACAGTGCCCCCTCGGCGGTCGTGTGGTTAGGTTCTATTATAAACTGAACCTTTCCCACTCTCTTAGAAACTGAACCTTTCCCACTCTCTTATAAACTGAACCTTTCCCACTTTCTTATAAACTGAACCTTTCCCACTCTCTTATAAACTGAACCTTTTCCACACTCTTATAAACTGAACCTTTCCCCACTCTCTTAGAAACTGAACCTTTCCCACTCTCTTATAAACTGAACCTTTCCCACTTTCTTATAAACTGAACCTTTCCCACACTCTTATAAACTGAACCTTTTCCACTCTCTTATAAACTGAACCTTTCCCACTCTCTTATAAACTGAACCTTTTCCACTCTCTTGTAAACTGAACCTTTCCCACACTCTTAGAAACTGAACCTTTTCCACTCTCTTATAAACTGAACCTTTCCCACTCTCTTATAAACTGAACCTTTCCCACTCTCTTATAAACTGAACCTTTCCCACACTCTTATAAACTGAACCTTTCCCACTCTCTTAGAAACTGAACCTTT
>CAXITT010000325.1:807780-821782 GCA_964033795.1 Lymnaea stagnalis
CTCTCTTATAAACTGAACCTTTCCCACTCTCTCTTATAAACTGAACCTTTCCCACTCTCTTATAAACTGAACCTTTTCCACACTCTTATAAACTGAACCTTTTCCACTCTCTCTTATAAACTGAACCTTTTCCACACTCTTATAAACTGAACCTTTCCCACTCTCTTATAAACTGAACCTTTCCCACTCTCTTATAAACTGAACCTTTTCCACACTCTTATAAACTGAACCTTTCCCACTCTCTTAGAAACTGAACCTTTCCCACTCTCTTAGAAACTGAACCTTTCCCACTCTCTTATAAACTGAACCTTTCCCACTCTCTTAGAAACTGAACCTTTCCCACACTCTTATAAACTGAACCTTTCCCACACTCTTATAAACTGAACCTTTCCCACACTCTTATAAACTGAACCTTTCCCACACTCTTATAAACTGAACCTTTCCCACACTCTTATAAACTGAACCTTTCCCACTCTCTTATAAACTGAACCTTTTCCACTCTCTTATAAACTGAACCTTTTCCACTCTCTTATAAACTGAACCTTTCCCACACTCTTATAAACTGAACCTTTCCCACTCTCTTATAAACTGAACCTTTCCCACTCTCTTATAAACTGAACCTTTCCCACTCTCTTATAAACTGAACCTTTCCCACTCTCTTATAAACTGAACCTTTCCCACTCTCTTATAAACTGAACCTTTCCCACTCTCTTATAAACTGAACCTTTCCCACTCTCTTATAAACTGAACCTTTCCCACTCTCTTATAAACTGAACCTTTCCCACTCTCTTATAAACTGAACCTTTCCCACTCTCTTATAAACTGAACCTTTCCCACTCTCTTATAAACTGAACCTTTCCCACTCTCTTATAAACTGAACCTTTCCCACTCTCTTATAAACTGAACCTTTCCCACTCTCTTATAAACTGAACCTTTCCCACTCTCTTATAAACTGAACCTTTCCCACTCTCTTATAAACTGAACCTTTCCCACTCTCTTATAAACTGAACCTTTCCCACTCTCTTATAAACTGAACCTTTCCCACTCTCTTATAAACTGAACCTTTCCCACTCTCTTATAAACTGAACCTTTCCCACTCTCTTATAAACTGAACCTTTCCCACTCTCTTATAAACTGAACCTTTCCCACTCTCTTATAAACTGAACCTTTCCCACTCTCTTATAAACTGAACCTTTCCCACTCTCTTATAAACTGAACCTTTCCCACTCTCTTATAAACTGAACCTTTCCCACTCTCTTATAAACTGAACCTTTCCCACTCTCTTATAAACTGAACCTTTCCCACTCTCTCTTATAAACTGAACCTTTCCCACTCTCTTATAAACTGAACCTTTTCCACACTCTTATAAACTGAACCTTTTCCACTCTCTCTTATAAACTGAACCTTTTCCACTCTCTTATAAACTGAACCTTTCCCACTCTCTTATAAACTGAACCTTTCCCACTCTCTTATAAACTGAACCTTTCCCACACTCTTATAAACTGAACCTTTTCCACACTCTTATAAACTGAACCTTTCCCACTCTCTTATAAACTGAACCTTTCCCACTCTCTTATAAACTGAACCTTTCCCACTCTCTTATAAACTGAACCTTTCCCACTCTCTTATAAACTGAACCTTTCCCACACTCTTATAAACTAAACTTTTCTCTGACTCTTACAAACTTAACCGTTCCCACACTCCTATCAACCATATGTATGCTGTTTAACGCGATCTACACTCTTAAAACAATGTCATTTTAACATATTTATATAATTCTTTATAAATCCGCGATACAAAATTACCTATACCCTGTACACCAGTGCAAAAGCCGCAATACACAGAGACCGTGAAGATTGAACCACGCGATGACAAAGGACGACTGTAAAATACCTTGTTATAAAACATCTTGGAAAGCTACAGAGTCATTGCGAATGGAATGCGACATACCTGTTGTGTATGGGGGTGTTGGAGGCTGTATGTGGGGGTGTTGGGGATGTGTGTTGTGTGTGGGGGTGTTGGGGCTGTGTGTGTGGGTGAGTGGTGGGCGTGTATGGCTTGGGCGATATCTTCACTCTATTGGGGGGGGGGAAGAGGAAAGTATCAAAGGAAATAAAGATTTCTCTTAAGTGTTAATAGAAACAATAACAGATGTAGAAACAATAACATGTAGAAACAATAGCAGATGTAGAAATAATAAACGAATTAGGAACAATAAGAGATATAGAAACAATAACGGAAGTAGGAACAATAACGGAAGTAGGAACAATAACGGAAGTAGAAATAATAACGGGGTCGTAACAATAACGGAAGTAGAAACAATAAAGGAAGTCGGAACAGTAACGGAAGTAGAAACAATAACATGTAGGAACAATAACAGATGTAGAATCAATAAACGAATTAGGAACAATAACAGATATAAAAACAATAACGGAAGTAGAAACTATACCGGAAGTAGAAACAATAACGGAAGTAGAAACTATACCGGAAGTAGGAACTATACCGGAAGTAGGAACAATAACGGAAGTAGAAACTATACCGGAAGTAGGAACTATACCGAAAGTAGGAACAATAAATGAAGTTGGAACAATAACGGAAGTAGGAACAATAACGGAAGTAGAAACAATAACGGAAGTAGAAACAATAACGGAAGTAGAAACTATACCGGAAGTAGAAACTATACCGGAAGTAGGAACTATACCGGAAGTAGGAACAATAAATGAAGTTGGAACAATAACGGAAGTAGGAACAATAACGGAAGTAGGAACAATAAAGGAAGTTGGAACAATAACGGAAGTTGGAACAATAACGGAAGTAGGAACAATAAAGGAAGTTGGAACAATAACGGAAGTAGGAACAATAACGGAAGTAGGAACAATAACGGAAGTAGGAACAATAACGGAAGTAGGAACAATAAAGGAAGTTGGAACAATAAAGGAAGTAGGAACAATAACGGAAGTAGGAACAATAACGGAAGTAGAAACAATAACGGAAGTAGAAACAATAACGAAAGTAGAAACAATAACGGAAGTAGAAACAATAACGGAAGTAGAAACAATAACGGAAGTTGGAACAATAACGGAAGTTGGAACAATAACGGAAGTAGGAACAATAACGGAAGTAGGAACAATAATGGAAGGAACAATAACGGAAGTAGAAACAATAACGGAAGTAGAAACAATAACGGAAGTAGAAACAATAACGGAAGTAGAAACAATAACGGAAGTAGAAACAATAACGGAAGTAGGAACAATAACGGAAGTAGAAACAATAACGGAAGTAGAAACAATAACGGAAGTAGAAACAATAACGGAAGTAGAAACAATAACGGAAGTAGGAACAATAACGGAAGTAGGAACAATAACGGAAGTAGAAACAATAACGGAAGTAGAAACAATGACGGAAGTAGAAACAATGACGGAAGTAGGAACAATAACGGAAGTAGGAACAATAACGGAAGTAGGAACAATAACGGAAGTAGGAACAATAACGGAAGTAGGAACAATAACGGAAGTAGGAACAATAACGGAAGTAGGAACAATAACGGAAGTAGGAACAATAACGGAAGTAGGAACAATAACGGAAGTAGGAACAATAACGGAAGTAGGAACAATAACGGAAGTAGGAACAATAACGGAAGTAGGAACAATAACGGAAGTAGGAACAATAACGGAAGTAGGAACAATAACGGAAGTAGGAACAATAACGGAAGTAGGAACAATAACGGAAGTAGGAACAAAAACGGAAGTAGAAACAATACCGGAAGTAATTCAACTAATAGTGATGGTTCCTTTTATTTCCGTGATTTGACGCGGCATCTTAGAAATGGCCCTCGTGTTCTCTCCCCCTGGGGGAGGTAAGCAGTGCAGAAAGCATGTGAGTTCTATCGGCGCCTGTAGTACATTAGAATATCACGAGTACCATCGCTGGGACTTATGCAGGACCGTGGTACGTGAGAGATGGGAGACTAGAGCCTCGAGGTACATTAGAATATCACGAGTACCATCGCTGGGACTTATGCAGGACCGTGGTACGTGAGAGATGGGAGACTAGAGCCTCGAGGTACATTAGAATATCACGAGTACCATCGCTGGGACTTATGCAGGACCGTGGTACGTGAGAGATGGGAGACTAGAGCCTCGAGGTACATTAGAATATCACGAGTACCATCGCTGGGACTTATGCAGGACCGTGGTACGTGAGAGATGGGAGACTAGAGCCTCGAGGTACATTAGAATATCACGAGTACCATCGCTGGGACTTATGCAGGACCGTGGTACGTGAGAGATGGGAGACTAGAGCCTCGAGGTACATTAGAATATCACGAGTACCATCGCTGGGACTTATGCAGGACCGTGGTACGTGAGAGATGGGAGACTAGAGCCTCGAGGTACATTAGAATATCACGAGTACCATCGCTGGGACTTATGCAGGACCGTGGTACGTGAGAGATGGGAGACTAGAGCCTCGAGGTACATTAGAATATCACGAGTACCATCGCTGGGACTTATGCAGGACCGTGGTACGTGAGAGATGGGAGACTAGAGCCTCGAGGTACATTAGAATATCACGAGTACCATCGCTGGGACTTATGCAGGACCGTGGTACGTGAGAGATGGGAGACTAGAGCCTCGAGGTACATTAGAATATCACGAGTACCATCGCTGGGACTTATGCAGGACCGTGGTACGTGAGAGATGGGAGACTAGAGCCTCGAGGTACATTAGAATATCACGAGTACCATCGCTGGGACTTATGCAGGACCGTGGTACGTGAGAGATGGGAGACTAGAGCCTCGAGGTACATTAGAATATCACGAGTACCATCGCTGGGACTTATGCAGGACCGTGGTACGTGAGAGATGGGAGACTAGAGCCTCGAGGTACATTAGAATATCACGAGTACCATCGCTGGGACTTATGCAGGACCGTGGTACGTGAGAGATGGGAGACTAGAGCCTCGAGGTACATTAGAATATCACGAGTACCATCGCTGGGACTTATGCAGGACCGTGGTACGTGAGAGATNTTGGGGGGGGGGGGATAAATGTTATACTGTGTATAAACTGGTGTACACTTGCATGAGTTAGTTGTGCATACAGTTTTGTGATAAGGATTGAAGTAAGAATACATAGTTTAATATATAGATAGCATGAAACTAAAAAAATGTTATGTAACACATAATCTTAACGAAGGAAAAACATACCATATACATTCATTCTCCATTAACGTTTCTCTAGAAAACTAGAAAACTTTAATCCAAAAGTTTCACCGAGATAAAAAAAAAACACAATCAAAGTTAAATGATTCGAACTGAAAACAAATACAAACCGACAAATGAACGTGGGAGTGAATGCTAACGCGAGATATCTAAACTGTTGGTGGAGGTGAGTGCCGACCGGACACTATATACGAACTACTAGTGTCTAAGCTTGCCGTGTGGTCTATGAGGGTCAGGTCTATGAGGGTCAGGTCTATGAGGGTCAGGTCTATGAGGGTCAGGTCTATGAGGGTCATGTCTATGAGGGTCAGGTCTATGAGGGTCAGGTCTATGAGGGTCAGGTCTATGAGGGTCAGGTCTATGAGGGTCAGGTGGATTGATGTCAAAATACCGGGGGGGGGGGGTGCGGCATGGTTTTGTAGAGAAAAGAAGTCGTTTCTAAATAAAGATGACTAGCGCTTTGCTGAACCCTGAGTTGAGTTTGTCTCTGCAGGCGTGTACTCTGCTTACTATAGCGATGAACGAATGTGCAGGTCTCATCCTGGGCACTGCACGCTAGAAATGGGAATCAAACCCACTTTTAGGAGTTCAGGTTCGGCCGTCAGCAGGGTTTGAGTTCAGTTGTGAGCAGGGTTTGAGTTCAGTTGTGAGCAGGGTTTGAGTTCGGTCGTCAGCAGGGTTTGAGTTCGTCCGTCAGCAGGGTTTGAGTTCAGTCGTCAGCAGGGTTTGAGTTCGGTCGTTGGTAGGGTTTGGGTTTGGTCGTCGGCAGGGTTTGGGTTCGGTCGTCGGCAGGGTTTGGGTTCGGTCGTCAGTAGGGTTTGGGTTCGGTCGTCAGCAGGGTTTGAGTTCTGTCGTTGGCAGGGTTTGGGTTTGGTGTTTTCTGTTGGGATTCGGTTCGAGTACTTTCTCTTCTGCACACACACACATTGTAACCACATTCTACTGTATTGTATTTAGATCTACTTTCATCGAGCGGAAGTTACGTATTGTCTCCACGTGAGTGAGATTTCCACTTCGTATTTTATACATCTCTTATCTCCGTGGAGACAAGCGTCTAATCTCCATGGAGACAAGCGTCAAGCCTGAAAACATTAGGTTTACATCGATCTTGCTGCCAGTGGGCAACAAACATGTTATACCTTCCCCCCCCTCCCCTCCAACGCCCCGTTAAAAATTATTTGAAAGAGAATAGTCATGGCCTTTTAAAAATAATTCCAGTCATTTCTCTCTCAGCCTTCATGGCATGAACAAGTAGTCATGTTACCTTCTCAAATTATTTTGATTTTGTTTACTTCAAGCTGAGCAGGGCCAATGTAAAACGTTGCAGTATTGCTTGAACTGTGATTCTTAGTTTGAAATTCATTCATGTTTTTTTCTTTTTGGCAACAAACTCAATCCACCAGTCGCTAAATGCTAACATTTCCAAACGCCAGGAGTTCTAGCATCTCTTGTCTTCTGGTCTTACTGACCCGTCTTAAGCGCAGAAACAACGAACGCACTCAACTTGGGGACTGGCTCTCCCCCTGGACTTTGCTAACATTTTGTCAAAAGACTAACACTGTGTGTCACGATGGAAAAATTTTGTCAAAAGACAAACATTGTGTGTCACGATGGTAAAATTTTGTCAAAAGACAAACATTGTGTGTCACGATGGTAAAATTTTGTCAAAAGACAAACACTGTGTGTCACGATGGTAAAATTTTGTCAAAAGACAAACATTGTGTGTCACGATGGTAAAATTTTGTCAAAAGACAAACATTGTGTGTCACGATGGTAAAATTTTGTCAAAAGACAAACATTGTGTGTCACGATGGTAAAATTTTGTCAAAAGACAAACATTGTGTGTCACGATGGTAAAATTTTGTCAAAAGACAAACACTGTGTGTCACGATAGTAAAATTTTGTCAAAAGACAAACATTGTGTGTCACGATAGTAAAATTTTGTCAAAAGACAAACATTGTGTGTCACGATGGTAAAATTTTGTCAAAAGACAAACATTGTGTGTCACGATGGTAAAATTTTGTCAAAAGACAAACACTGTGTGTCACGATGGTAAAATTTTGTCAAAAGACAAACACTGTGTGTCACGATAGTAAAATTTTGTCAAAAGACAAACACTGTGTGTCACGATAGTAAAATTTTGTCAAAAGACAAACACTGTGTGTCACGATGGTAAAATTTTGTCAAAAGACAAACACTGTGTGTCACGATAGTAAAATTTTGTCAAAAGACAAACACTGTGTGTCACGATAGTAAAATTTTGTCAAAAGACAAACACTGTGTGTCACGATAGTAAAATTTTGTCAAAAGACTATTACGCATATTTTTAAGCTTCTAAAATGAATTTACCTTCTCACTAGATTTTCAGTTATATAGCCTACTGCAGCCTACTGCAGCCTACTGCAGCCTACTGCAGCCTACTGCAGCCTACTGCAGCCTACTGCAGCCTACTGCAGCCTACTGCAGCCTACTACAGCCTACTTTAGCCTGTTATAGTCGTCTTTAGCCTACTAAAGCCTACTGCAGCCTTCTATAGCCTACTGCAGCCTTCTATAGCCTACTACAGCCTTCTAAAGCCTACTACAGCCTTCTAAAGCCTACTACAGCCTTCTAAAGCCTACTACAGCCTACTTTAGCCTGTTATAGTCGTCTTTAGCCTACTAAAGCCTACTACAGCATACTATAGCCTACTATAGCCTTCTATAGCCTACAATAGCCTACTATAGCCTTCTATAGCCTCCTTTATCCTTCTATAGCCTACTATAGCCTTCTATAGCCTCCTTTATCCTTCTATAGCCAACTATAGCCTTCTATAGCCTCCTTTATCCTTCTATAGCCAACTATAGCCTTGTATAGCCTGCTAGATCCTTCTTAGACTATTATAGCTTACTACATCATACTGTAGTCTACTACAGTCTTCTACAGCCTTTTATAGCCTTTTATATAGCCTACTACAGCCTAATACAGCCTTTTATGGCCTTTTATGGCTTAATACAGCCTACTATAGCCTACTATATACTACTATAGCCTTCTGTAGCCTACTATAGCCGTGTGTAGCCTTGTATAGCTTACTATAGCCTACTATATACTACTATAGCCTTCTGTAGCCTACTATAGCATACTATAGCCGTGTGTAGCCTTGTATAGCTTACTATAGCCTACTATATAATACTATAGCCTTCTGTAGCCTACTATAGCATACTATAGCCGTGTGTAGCCTTGTATAGCTTACTATAGCCTACTATATACTACTATAGCCTTCTGTAGCCTACTATAGCATACTATAGCCGTGTGTAGCCTTGTATAGCTTACTATAGCCTACTATATACTACTATAGCCTTCTGTAGCCTATTATAGCATACTATAGCCGTGTGTAGCCTTGTATAGCTTACTATACCCTACTATATACTACTATAGCCTTCTGTAGCCTACTATAGCATACTATAGTCGTGTGTAGCCTTGTATAGCTTACTATAGCCTACTATATACTACTATAGCTTTTTGTAGCCTACTTTAGCATACTATAGCCGTGTATAGCCTTGTATAGCTTACTATAGCCTACTATATATTACTATAGCCTACTATATACTACTATAGCTTTCTGTAGCCTACTATAGCATACTATAGCCGTGTGTAGCCTTGTATAGCTTACTATAGCCTACTATAACCTACTATAGCCTATTTCAGCCAACTATACCCTAATATACCCTACTATAGCCTATTATAGCCAAATATACCCTAGTATAGCCAACTATACCCTAATATACCCTACTATAACCTAATATAGCCTACTATACCCTAATATAGCCTACTATAACCTACTATCGCCTGCTATAACCTACTATCGCCTGCTATAACCTACTATCGCCTGTTATTGGCTGTAAGTCACACGAAAGGGCTCTACTTTAAAAACAAAACGAACTCTCCTAACCCAATGTCGCCCTTGTCCACAGTCCCAGCACGTCTGTCGAGGTTCTCACTCCTCAACGCTCTGCGGTCAGGCACCTACGTGGTGAGTGAGCCCAAGGCCATGGGGGACCAGGAGGGGGAGCAGAGGGGGGCGGATGACGGCGGTGAAGACGAGGAAAAGGTCGCCGACAACGGCGTGGTCGTTGACGACAACAACCCAGAGATTCCTCTCACGAAACTGGACCACGTCGACGCGGAGATGTCGCACCTGAACGCCAGCAAGCGGTGCCATTCGGTGCACAGGTGAGTTGCAAAGACGGTGCGCTTCAGTAGAACTAGGTCTTTAGGTGCAGAACTAAACTACGCAAACATCACATGCCATCATTTCAAAGGAAATCTCAGGATTCTGGTTTGTACTGGCGCATCATAGTATGTGATGTCAGCTTCCTTTATCCATGTACACACACCATTCACACATCACAAGAGCTATAAGGAGTGTCCCCTATCCATGTGCACACGACATTCACACTACACAAACAGCCATAAGGAGTGTCCCCTATCCATGTACACACGACATTCACACATCACAAGAGCTATAAGGAGTGTCCCATATCCATGTACACACGACATTCACACAACATACCAGCTATAAGGAGTGTCTCCTATCCATGTACACACAACATTCACACAACACAAGAGCTATAAGGAGTGTCCCCTATCCATGTACACACGACATTCACACTACACAACAGCCATAAGGAGTGTCCCCTATCCATGTACACACGACATTCACACTACACAACAGCCATAAGGAGTGACCTTATATGGGATTCCACCAGCTTACATTCTACATGTAAGTATACATCTGCAATCTTGGATAGGACATTTGTTATTGAAAAGGGGGTTTGGGCTGCGGTAAGTGGAAGGAAAATGAAAGATACAAATGATAAGGGAACACCGTAAAAGATGGATCTGTGACGTAATCTAAAGGAATCATTTGATTATAGCTTTGTTTAGTTTTATTTGTGCAAGTTTCACTTTTTACAAAACTTTACCCTATAACTTTGAATATACATCTATATAAATTCTACTTTGTAACTTTGAATATACATCTATATAACTTCTACTTTGTAACTTTGAATATACAACTGTATAACTTCTACTTTGTAACTTTGAATATACATCTATATAAATTCTACTTTGTAACTTTGAATATACATCTATATAAATTCTACTTTGTAACTTTGAATATACATCTATATAAATTCTACTTTGTAACTTTGAATATACATCTATATAAATTCTACTTTGTAACTTTGAATATACATCTATATAAATTCTACTTTGTAACTTTGAATATACATCTATATAAATTCTACTTTGTAACTTTAAATATACATCTATATAACTTCTACTTTGTAACTTTGAATATACATCTATATAACTTCTACTTTGTAACTTTGAATATACAACTGTATAACTTCTACTTTGTAACTTTGAATATACCAACTGTATAAACTAATGAAGAAGTCTGGCCAGGAAATCACCGCCATCTTGTTACTGACCAAAACACCCAACTACCGTCTTAAAGATCAATTTTTTTTTTTTAACTTAATTTTTTTTTTCATCTTCACATGAGCAATGTTTTAAATCCAAACGATATTTTAGTTATATTTTTATGTCTGGGAAACACATTTAGAAGAGGTTTTTTTTTCATTAAATTTTGTAAAAATAATTTTGCCAGATTGGCTGCATGCCTCCACTATTCAAAGTATGTTATGCTTCTGTCAGTACTATGGAGCCTAGGTACAGTGTACATATTTAGGAATTAATATTTTACACTTCGTTTGTCCCATCAATTTCTGATTTACAATATACGAAAGTGGAAATATTTCATGACACATATTTCTGGGATATGATAACTAAGACGATTCAAATGCTTGAGAGATCAAAGTAGACCACGAGAATTAGCGGAGTACTAAATATCAGCTGTCTGGGTTTAGACCATGAGAATTAGCGGAGTACTAAATATCAGCTGTCTGGGATTAGACCATGAGAATTAGCGGAGTACTAAATATCAGCTGTCTGGGATTAGACCATGAGAATTAGCGGAGTACTAAATATCAGCTGTCTGGGATTAGTCGTGCCCGGATTAACGTTTGGCAGACATGTTCGAAAACCGCCAAACTATGAGGCAGCTACCGTTTTTTAACGCAAGTTCAGCTGTTTTGAAAGTCACGTGGTCAAATCTGGGCTGTTGACAAGAAACATGGGTCAGTACAGCCAAGTCAACGCTCCGTGTTGTCCGTGAGTACTCTCTGCCAACACACTGTGTTGTTTGTGAAAACTCTCTGCCAACACACCGTGTTGTTTCTGAAAACTCTCTGCCAACACACCGTGTTGTTTATAAATACTCTCTGCCAACACACCGTGTTGTTTATAAATACTCTCTGCCAACACACCGTGTTGTTTGCGAGTACTCGCGTGAACATCCTGGTGGTGCCAGATTTTCCTCGCCTAATCATCCCCGTCATATTTCTCACATAATGCCTCTTCTTGTAGTGTCCACGTTCAGATCTCTCCAATTCGTGCACGCTTAAATTGTAAAACATCTAGCGATAAAGGGAGTCCGTGAGCGGGCATTCCAAGAAAACACAACTCTTGTTTACTCGTGACAAGTGTTTATTTTAAAGCAGCACAGACTGACAACTGTTTGTGTTCACGGGGCGGAGCGGGGGGGGGGTTGCTAGAGGCGGGATACGTTGTAACGGGAAATAATATGCCACGCCCCGTTATACAACCAGGGCACCAACCCGACGTGTGTAACATGTCAGCGCCACCAAGGTTGCCCCCCCCCCCCCCAAGGTTCCCCCCCCCCCCCCCTTGCAGGACGATGTTGATATCTGTACGCTTGTATATCATTATCATTTGAGACTTATCTCGCCCTAGTCAGGAGTTTTCTTCTCCAACTTGGCCACGTGTAAAGTTACCCAGTCAAGTCTTCAGGACTTGTCTCTGTTTGGCTTGGTTTATGTGGTAAGCCGGAGTTAGCTCTCTTTTTTTTCGGGGGAGGGGTGTAGGTGAGTTGGAAAAGGAGCGGGTGTTATTCAAAGTTATGACGTCATCGGTTTTTTGGGCATGTTTCCTTTCTCCAACCAACCTAAGATATGGTGTTACGTTCGTTTCGAAATAAACTCCAACACGTGATCTCTACCCCAACAGTGACGATGGCGTATGCTCCCTGGTGCGTTTTTAAAATTTGCTGCGGCTAATGATTTAACGAATGTGAGAACCTTTCTGAAAACGGAAGTACTTATCTGCGTAGCAGGTATTTCCGGTTGTTGTTTTGGCTACGTTACGAATCAAAATGTCGCGCCAGGATCGTGTCCCTATAAATTATGCGAGCGTCTGTGTTTCAAGATTACTCAACCTATTGGGAGGAGATAAATATGATATATCAGGACACGGGGGGGGGGGGGTGGGTTGGGGGTGCTAGGGGGGGGGGGGGGGGGGGTAGTTTGGGTGATCTCGGGGGTGGGGTGGGTGTTAGCAAATACAGATGCCTTTAGAGGATACACCGTTTTTTTAAAATTTAAAATGGGATTTATTTAGTCAGTCTATACAGAAATAGGATTTAGTTTTCGCCAGTCTATACTGAAATAGGATATAGGTTTTGTCGGTCTATACTAAAATAGGACATAGGTTTTGTCAGTCTATCCTGAAATAGGATCTAGGTTTTGTCAGTCTATCCAGAAATAGGATATAGGTTTTGTCAGACTATCCTGAAATAGGATATAGGTTTTGTCAGTCTATCCAGAAATAGGATATAGGTTTTGTCAGTCTATCCAGAAATAGGATCTAGGTTTTGTCAGTCTATCCAGAAATAGGATCTAGGTTTTGTCAGTCTATCCAGAAATAGGATCTAGGTTTTGTCAGTCTGTCCAGAAATAGGATCTAGGTTTTGTCAGTCTATCCAGAAATAGGATCTAGGTTTTGTCAGTCTATCCAGAAATAGGATCTAGGTTTTGTCAGTCTATCCAGAAATAGGTTCTAGGTTTTGTCAGTCTATCCAGAAATAGGATCTAGGTTTTGTCAGTCTATCCAGAAATAGGATCTAGGTTTTGTCAGTCTATCCAGAAATAGGATCTAGGTTTTGTCAGTCTATCCATAAATAGGATCTAGGTTTTGTCAGTCTATCCAGAAATAGGATCTAGGTTTTGTCAGTCTATCCAGAAATAGGATCTAGGTTTTGTCAGTCTATCCTGAAATAGGATCTAGGTTTTGTCAGTCTATCCAGAAATAGGATCTAGGTTTTGTCAGTCTATCCTGTAATAGGATCTAGGTTTTGTCAGTCTATCCAGAAATAGGATCTAGGTTTTGTCAGTCTATCTAGAAATAGGATCTAGGTTTTGTCAGTCTATCCTGAAATAGGATGAACGTTTGCGACGTGATTCATCTTATTCGACTCTCTTCGTCTTCCATTCATTTCTCTTTGAACCGAACTAACGGTCACTAGAGCCACACGCAGTAAGCACGTCCCACAAGGGTCTGCCCTGCTTGGATAGACCCTCAGCATTGTTACTCTCTAGTCCTGACATTCTCACTCGGTTAGGAACAAAAAACTGTGGAGGTCTCAATAAAAAATAAACATTTCATGTGCCAGACTTCAGCGGCCAGCTAGGCCACTTTATTTTATCAAATGCCAGGAAGGGAGCTCACAGCACTCTCGGATTTAGGGTGCGGGCGGGGGGGGGGGGTGAGCTGGCGGTTAAATGTCAAGTAAATAGTCGGGGGGGGGGGGAGGGCGTTGGGCTCAACTGTTTGCGTTGTTTTGTAACTGGAAAGGGACGGGTTTGTTGTTGGTCAGTGTTG
>CAXITT010000325.1:826067-876261 GCA_964033795.1 Lymnaea stagnalis
GGGGGGGGGGGGGGGTGGGGGGGGGGGGGGGGGGGGGGGGGGGGGGGGGGGGGGGGGGGGGGGGGGGGGGGGGGGGGGGGTGGGGGGGGGGAGGGGGGGGCTGTGGGGGGGAAGGGGGGGCTGTGGGGTGGAAGGGGAGGCGAGCTTTATAAATATCGATTTAAATTAAACCCCAAAGGGAGGTCACCCCTCCCACCTCTGTTGACTCCATCAGTACGTGTATCTATGGGCAGTGGGCAAGGGGGGGGGGCTTTTTGTTTTGTGAAGGTGGTGGAAAAATATTGGCTCGCCCGGGTGGCTCTAACCCTAGCTACGCCACTGTCTATCATGAGTTCAAATCCAAGTCCGTAGACACGGATCATGCTGTTGATACACGAGGTAGAGAAAGATGAGCTCTTCACCGAGGTACACAGCTATGTATAAGCTCATGCACCTCTTAGTAGAGAAAGGTCACAAGGTCAGTATTTAGGCGATAGAGAATCCTCCCCCCACCCTTCCCCCAGGACCAACAGCTTATCTTAATGACCTGACTACCGTCTAGCAATTAGTAGCACGGCATCAGAAGAGTTATGCCGGTACGGCTGGCTGCCGTGAGTGTACAGTCTGATGGTAGATAAGGGGTTAAAGGCTATGTTAATGCTGTACCGGCACACAGATAAATGTCAGGACGCGCTGCGGCAAAGATTCTCTCTACCGTCTTCACCATTCGTTTTATTCAAGGAAGTAGCAGAACAAGTTATGGGGAAGCTTGGCATAGAGAGACACGACGATAAAATAATAACTATTTCCGCCACACAGCTTGAACGCAGTCCTTCGTTTGTTATCGTTTGATTCAAGGACGACCCCACCCCCTCAGCCGTGGATTTGTTTTATTATGTGTTACTTCAACTTGTTTTGGTCCCGGTGATGCACAAGGTCACCCACAAATTCTTTCCATTAATCTCTGTTCTGAGCTCTTCTTTCCAGCCATTTTGCCCCATGCCGTTTCTGGCCTTCCATCTCCCTTCTCTGTGTGTTCTGGTCAATCTCCCTTCTCTGTGTGTTCTGTCAATCTCCTTTCTCCATGTGTTCTGTCTTTCTTACTTTTTCTGTGCGTTTTGTCCATCTCCCTTCTCTGTGTGTTCTGTGAGCTCCATTTTCTGTGTTCTGTCAATTTCCCTTCCCTGTGTGTTCGGTCAATCTCCCTTCTCTGTATTCTATCAATCTCCCTTTTCTGTGTGTTCTGTCAATCTCACTTCTCTCTGTGTTCTGTCTAATTCCCTTCTCTGTGTGTTCTGTGAATCTCCCTTCTCTGTGTGCTCTGTCAAATCTCCCTTCTCTGTGTGTTCTGTCAATCTCCCTTCTCTGTGTGTTCGGTCAATCTCCCTTCTCTGTATTCTATCAATCTCCCTTTTCTGTGTGTTCTGTCAATCTCACTTCTCTGTGTGTTCTGTCTAATTCCCTTCTCTGTGTGTTCTGTGAATCTCCCTTCTCTGTGTGTTCTGCCAATCTCCCTTCTCTGTGTGTTCGGTCAATCTCCCTTCTCTGTATTCTATCAATGTCCCTTTTCTGTGTGTTCTGTGAATCTCCCTTCTCTGTGTGCTCTGTCAAATCTCCCTTCTCTGTGTGTTCTGCCAATCTCCCTTCTCTTTGTGTTCTGCCAATCTCCCTTCTCTGTGTGTTCTGCCAATCTCCCTTCTCTTTGTGTTCTGCCAATCTCCCTTCTCTTTATGTTCTGCCAATCTCCCTTCTCTTTGTGTTCTGCCAATCTCCCTTCTCTTTGTGTTCTGCCAATCTCCCTTCTCCGTGTGTTTGTCGATCTCCGTTCTCTGCGTATTCTGTGCGCATAGATCTCACTATAATGCACGCATTGCTTTTCTCTCTACCTTTTGCAATGTCAAATCTAACATTTAAATGTCTCTCAAGGCATACTGCTTTTTATTTGAGCCATAAGATTTTAGTAGTGATATGATAGGGCGAGTGGCTGGCGTTCAACTGTCCTAGAACGGAATTAGCACGTCATTTCTGAAATGATAGGACCACTGGCCCGCACACTTGCTTGTAGTGTGAACCGCTCAATAGTCCTAGAAAGGAATTAGCACGGCATGTCTGCAATGATAGGACCACTGGCCCGCACACTTGCTTGTAGTGTGAACCGCTCAATAGTCCTAGAAAGAAATTAGCACGGCATGTCTGCAATGATAGGACCACTGGCCCGCACACTTGCTTGTAGTGTGAACCGCTCAATAGTCCTAGAAAGGAATTAGCACAGCATGTCTGCAATGATAGGACCACTGGCCCGCACACTTGCTTGTAGTGTGAACCGCTCAATGGTGACCACGGAATGAGCATGGCATGTCTCCCATGATAGAAAAATACAAACATTGTTGAGATCAAAATGTCCAAAGATGCTCAGTGTTAATTGTGTCAGTTAATTAGACGTAGCGGACAAAGTTCTTTGCGGGACGTGACGCCAGCGGGAGTGGTCATCGTATGAACCTTTTGGCCGTCCAACGTTAAAAGACGGGACTAATCGATAGCCTATCAATGGCGCATCTATAAAGAAATGTCTGAACTTGACGTGTCTGAGCTTGAATGATTGATTGATCGCAGACGGGAACTCATGTCGTCTTGGTTTGAGCCGTTCTTGTCTGTTAAATGACATTGGGGACTTCAAGGTGTCCCTAAAAATAGTACGGTTAAATTTGGTGAATATATTTACACGCTCTCGATGTGGGTTGACACGTGTCCTGTTTTATTGCGTGTTAGGGCTTGTCATGGCTCGCAGAATGAAACCTGACGAAATGGAAAGAACTACCCTTCCGCCCATTTAAATCATGGAAAATATTTTTAGGAGGGGGGGGGGGGGGACCCACAAAAACCCCCGTTTTCTGATAGTGGAGATTCAATTATTTGAAATGTCTTCCCATCATTTCTTATTTGATGTCATTGTTTTAGTCTTTGTAAATAATTTAATATCCAAGGATTGACTTTCTGTTAAAACTGATCAAATGATTTTAAGAGTATTTGTGTCCAAGAATCTTACGGCGGAGAATTTCAGTTTCCCTGGAAATGCTACAAATAGCGACCAATGAATGGAATCTCGTCACCACAAGGCCAACGTTGGGCAGAGCAAATGAACTCTGTTAGAGTCTAACGAACGAAAGCAACCGCGAAAATCGAAAAACAAAAGATCGTTCCTGTGGCAGTAATGAGCATTAAACTCTCAATTCAATGGGTCATTGTACATCAAGTTTTCGCTACTCTCTTGACCCTCGCTTCTAAATGCTATGAGCTGTTGGTTAGGTTTAAAGTGCGATGTTAAATGATGTTTGTTTCAAGTAACGTTTCAAGTAAGTGTGGCACACGACAAGTGACGTAGTTTCACATGTTGACACATTTACCATAGAGTCGTGTTTCCGTTCAAACCTGTTATTTCGTTTTCAATAGCAATGCTAAAGGATCTTTCCACGTGTGCCGTTAGCACAGTGGTTCTCAACCTTTCAGATGCCGGGACACTTTCATACATTTCCTCGTGATGTGGTGACCCCCAACCACAAAATTATTTTCGTTGATACTTTATAAATGTGGAGTAGGCCTATATGTGTTTTTAGATGGTCTTAAAAGACCCCTGTGAAAGGGCCTTGCGACCCCCCCCCCCACCCAAAGGGGTCGCGACCCACATGTTGAGAACCGCTGCCTTAGCACGACTACGTTCGCACTGAGGTCACGATGTATCCTTAATGTGCCGCCATCACTTGCACCTTAATAAATAGGCATGTGCCGCAAGCACGAGTGCCGCCCCGCAAGTCCTGTTAAGACGCTGGGGCCGGGGCCGCTGACCACGCCTAAAAATCAGGTTTTTTCATTTCAGATCGGCGCTGACAAAGCTCCTGTGTGGCCTGTACGCCCTCCTGCTCGTGGTCTTTGGTATCGTTTTCTCGGTGGCCAACGCGTTGACAGTGAAAGAGCGCCAGCATCTGTATTACTTAGAGGTAGGTTGAAACCTTTGCTCTTTAACTTGCATCCCTTTAAATCTTGAACCTGAAAGAACAGCATAGCCCTCAACGATTCCCTTTTATGTTAAGTATCGATTCCATATTTTAATTAGGTATCGTCCACTCCTTTAGGCAAAGCACCTCTATTTATTATTATTATTTTTTAAATCGGTATTGCCCAATAAAGATAAATATGCTTCCAGGGCTTGTTTTCATGTTCTCATTACCGATGTTAATCACTATCAGGCCATGCTGTTGATGATAAGCTGCCTAACATTGGTCAAACTTGTCGGTACAGCATGTGGTGAACTCAAATATCGACTGAAGTGCGTGTGTTCATGTGGCATAGGATGCTGTCAAATGTTTAGCCTGGACACGCCCTGTATCATGTAACCACTCGTTTAGCCTGGACACGCCCTGTGTCGTGTAACCACTCGTTTAGCCTGGACACGCCCTGTGTCGTGTAACCACTCGTTTAGCCTGGACACGCCCTATGTCATATTACTACTCGTTTAGCCTGGACACGCCCTATGTCATGTCACGACTCGTTTAGCCTGGACACTCCCTATTTCATGTAACCACTCGTTTAGCCTGGACACGCCCTATTTCATGTCACCACTCGTTTAGCCTGGACACGCCCTATGTCATGTAACCACTCGTTTAGCCTGGACACGCCCTGTGTCGTGTCACCGCTCGTTTAGCCTGGACACGCCCTATGTCATGTAACCACTCGTTTAGCCTGGACACGCCCTGTGTCGTGTCACCACTCGTTTAGCCTGGACACGCCCTGTGTCGTGTCACCACTCGTTTAGCCTGGACACGCCCTGTGTCGTGTAACCACTCGTTTAGTCTGGACACGCCCTAAGTCATGTAACCACTCGTTTCGTCACAGCTATGAGGGCATTTTGACCCTAGTCCAAACGGATATCTCTTTCCTCAAGCTTACGTCTCTCTTTCTCCTCCCCCTCCCTCTCTCTCTCTCCCTCTCCCCCCCCTCTCTCTCTCCCCCTCCCTCTCTCTCTCTCATGCGGCGCTGGTGGAGAAGTCGGTCCGCTCTGGGAGGAACTGTTGCTTAATTTGAGGAGTGACATTTTCACCCAACTGCAGTTATTTTCCTTGTGAAACAAAAAAAACCCCCCCCCCCCCTCTCTCTCTCATGCGGCGCTGGTGGAGAAGTCGGTCCGCTCTGGGAGGAACTGTTGCTTAATTTGAGGAGTGACATTTTCACCCAACTGCAGTTATTTTCCTTGTGAAACAAAAAAAAAAGGGGGGGGGGTGGTGGAGGTAGGCAGAAATCTTGGCCCGCCTTGAGTGGCTCTGATCCATGCTACGCCACTGAACCTGCCCCCTTCTAATAAGGTATACACGTAAACCAATAGCATTCTTCTCTGAGAGTATATTCTCCAAGTTTTCAGGGAAATCCTTTTCCCCTTTAACCACATGTTCCAAGACGAGGTTTGTCTAGTGTGATACTTCCCGGCCAACTGTGCTGAGCCATGTTAGAAGTACGATAAGATTGTGTTAACAAACGAAGGACCTCGGGCTTAAGAAAAATGAGAAGATGTGCTTTTAGTCAGCGAAGTTCAGACAATATTTTTTTTTGTTTTTAATGGAGCGAGGCCTGCTGCAAAGTGGAAGCTAGAATCCGGTCTGGTCACGTGCTATTTTACCATCCAGTGGGATGACTCTGGTGTGTTTTTTAACTAGCATTTTTAACATTGTTACCGCACAGATATGAATGTATGATGCAGACATTTATAAGAATTCAATTGTTACATAGACAACAATGGCACAGATACAGACATTTTTAGAAGTCCATTTGTTACATAGACAGCAATGGCACAGATACAGACATTTTTAGAAGTTCATTTGTTACATAGACAGCAATGGCACAGATACAGACATTTTTAGAAGTTCATTTGTTACATACACAGCAATGGCACAGATACAGACATTTTTAGAAGTTCATTTGTTACATAGACAACAATGGCACAGATACATACATTTTTAGCAGTTCATTTGTTACATAGACAGCAATGGCACAGATACATACATTTTTAGCAGTTCATTTGTTACATAGACAACAATGGCACAGATACAGACATTTTTAGAAGTACGTTTGTTACATAGACAACAATGGCACAGATACAGACATTTTTAGAAGTTCATTTGTTACATAGGCAACAATGGCACAGATGCAGACATTTTTAGAAGTTCATTTGTTACATAGACAGCAATGGCACAGATACAGACATTTTTAGAAGTTCATTTGTTACATAGACAGCAATGGCACAGATACAGACATTTTTAGAAGTTCATTTGTTACATAGACAGCAATGGCACAGATACAGACATTTTTAGAAGTTCATTTGTTACATAGACAACATTGGCACAGATACAGACATTTTTAGAAGTTCATTTGTTACATAGACAACAATGGCACAGATACATACATTTTTAGAAGTTCATTTGTTACATAGACAACAATGGCACAGATACAGACATTTTTAGAAGTTCATTTGTTACAGAGGCAACAATTGCACAGATACAGACATTTTTAGAAGTTCATTTGTTACATAGGCAGCACTGGCACAGATGCAGACATTTTTAGAAGTTCATTTGTTACATAGACAGCAATGGCACAGATACAGACATTTTTAGAAGTTCATTTGTTACATAGACAGCAATGGCACAGATGCAGACATTTTTAGAAGTTCATTTGTTACATAGGCAACAATGGCACAGATACAGACAGCTTTAGAAGTTCATTTGTTACATAGGCAACAATGGCACAGATACAGACATTTTTAGAAGTTCATTTGTTACATAGACAACAATGGCACAGATACAGACAGTTTTAGCAGTTCATTTGTTACATAGACAACAATGGCACAGATACAGACATTTTTAGAAGTTCATTTGTTACATAGGCAACAATGGCACAGATACAGACAGTTTTAGAAGTTCATTTGTTACATAGACAACAATGGCACAGATACAGACATTTTTAGAAGTTCATTTGTTACATAGGCAACAATGGCACAGATACAGACAGTTTTAGAAGTTCATTTGTTACATAGGCATCAATGGCACAGATACAGACATTTTTAGAAGTTCATTTGTTACATAGCCAACAATGCGCTGACATTGACGAAAGATAAGCAAAGGTTTATGACAAAAATATTGATGTCTCTTCTTTAATGATACTACACTGGTGGATCACTCGTCAATGGTGGATCACTCGTCACTGGTGGATCACTCGTCACTGGTGGATGACATGTCAATGGTGTATCACACGTCACTGGTGGATCACTCGTCACTGGTGGATCACACGTCACTGGTGGATCACTCGTCACTGGTGGATCACACGTCACCAGTCGATCACACGTCACTGGTGGATGACATTTTAATGGTGGATCACTCGTTACTGGTGGATCACACGTCACTGGTGGATCACACGTCACTGGTGGATCACACGTCACTGGTGGATCACACGTCACTGGTGGATCACACGTCACTGGTGGATGGCATGTCAATGGTGGATTACTTGTTTCACCTTTGTTGCGGCCCTTGTTTCTTTGTTCGTTTTCTATGAACAAATTACATTGATCTCGTTTGGGAATTCCCAAGTGAGATGAGATTTAGACTGAAGGTATTGACAATTATCGTTGTAGGGTGAAGGTTTGTAGTGCTTTGGGGAGTGGGTGGGTATGTGTGGGGGGCGGGGGGGGGGAGTAAATACTAACACCCAGGTCAAGGACTGCGATGATGATGTTGTTGTTTAGACCTTGTTACCTTATGCCACACAGGTGTTCCTTATCTACCTGTACTCGGGATCCCTGGCCACGCTGCTCTACTTCCAAATCTGCATTCTCAGAGGGGTGAGGGTGAGGAACAATTACTTTGACAACAACATCCGGATTGTCTTGAGGCGTGATCAGGTAGGCTGGTACCATCTTTTTGTTTAGACGTGATCAGGTAGGCTGGTACCATCTTGTTGTTTAGACGTCATCAGGTAGGCTGGTACCATCTTGTTGTTTAGACGTGATCAGGTAGGCTGGTACCATCTTGTTGTTTAGACGTCATCAGGTAGGCTGGTACCATCTTGTTGTTTAGACGTGATCAGGTAGGCTGGTACCATCTTGTTGTTTAGACGTGATCAGGTAAGCTGGTACCATCTTGTTGTTTAGACGTCATCAGGTAGGCTGGTACCATCTTGTTGTTGAGACGTCATCGGGTAGGCTGGTACCATCTTGTTGTTTAGACGTGATCAGGTAGGCTGGAACCATCTTTTTGTTTAGACGTGATCAGGTAGGCTGGTATCATCTTGTTGTTTAGACCATCTTGTTGGGTTTTCCCCGGAGGGGGGGGGGGATCTTTTTAGTCTTCTTCATAAAACCATATTTTGGTTTTCAGACTTACTTTGGGTATGTTATTCAACACAATGTTTTGACATTTTTTACTGTTACTTAAAAAAAAAACAACAACCTAATTTGCGTGTGTGCATGAGTGCCTCTTAAGTTTAGTATTAAATAAATTTGAATATAAAATAATCAGTATATAATTATGAACAAAAATGAACATTGAAAAAATAAAAAAAAAAAGTTTACAAAACACCACCGCAGTAAAACAGCATAGTCTAGGCCTAATATTCAAATTAAAGAAGACCATTTTGAGAGAAAAAAGTTGTTATTTTAATTTAAAGTGAACTTGAAATGTGTCGTCTGAGTTATAATTATAATTGTTAACAGCGCGCCACGAAAGCTTTAAATAATTTTAAAAGGATTCCATGTTCTTGGTTACCGAATGCAACAGGTGCTTTACAAACTCACAGAGGCAGCTTGGGAATTTTGAAACGAGGTTTTACTCGACGAAGCAAATCTTGAACTTGGTGTTTGGGAAACAGAAAAAAACAAAACAAAAAACTATTTTGTCGAAGAAAATAAAGTTAATTATTTGATAATGAAAAACATAATTTTCAAGAACGAAAATATTTTTATTCTCAGTTGACGTGATGAAGTGTTAATTATAAATTTTAATTTTAAAACATGCGGTTTCTTTAAATATCCTCAAATCTTCTCTCTCCAAATGTAAATGATTGAATCTTGCAGCTGATTGTTATTTTTAAAATAGGAATATAAAAAAACATCAACCGGAAAGCGTGAACTTATTCCCATTTCCCACCGCAATTATTTCGAAAATCCCTAGATTAAAAAAATAAACCTCAACATCTAATGGGATCAGGAGATTTAAATTTAATTGCGACCCCTGCTAGTAATTAAACACTAAGGGGATCACTGACTACTGACCTCTCGGAATCAAATCTTTAATAATATATTCCCTTAATAATAAGGGCAAGGGCATTAAAGGCCTAGAAGTAGAAGTTAAATATTAAAACTTGTGTGGAAATGAAAATGTGTGGCAACTTCCTAGACCATAATATAAATATAGGAATTTAGATTATAAAAAGATATATAACTATAATTTAAGAATTATAACTATAATTTAAGAATTATATTGAGTTTTTTTAATGAAACATGTTGTGACTACTGCCTAGTATCGACGCCAAATAAATTAAACCTAATACTCTAATGGCGGCTAGCACTAGTTCTACCATTTTCATTAATCACCACTAACAATTCTGTTGGGAACCCCTGCATCTTTGCAGGACAACCTCCAACTGACCCCCTCTCCCACAAGAAAGCAAGACAATGAACACCAGCATATCATCATCGATGGTGAGGACACCTACGACTCAAGGAAGGAGCCCATGGATCAGATGTCCACGCTATCCACCAGGTTTAGTTATAATTATAGTTAAAACCAACATATATATGGACATAACATAGGCGCTTACTTATAGCTGTTTATGGCAGATCAGTTTCATCAACATTTTATTTAGTTCTGTTTTCAGTTTTCTAACTTAATGAGTTTTTACAAATTATTATTTTTGGCATACCACTTGGACGACTTGATGTTAAAAAGATTTTACTGAAATAAATTAAAAAGCCTAAGCTGTTTTACTAATTGTTTTCGTTTACTTTAGACCAGTACTTCTCAATCTTTTGAGTGTGACTGACCAATAGGAATCATTCGAATTTCAGCATGGGCCAGTGCTAAATTTTTTAATATTTTAAATCTTTTTACATTGTATAACTTTGTAAAACTTATGCGCCGGTGCCAGTACAGTACACCACCAATTTTAGTAACATTGATGTAGACCGTTTAGTTTAAGTTTTCTTTTATGTCAATTTTAAAAATTACTTGTTTGGTTTGATCTAGGTCTCAAATGGCTTTGCCTGCAGATGGTGAAGTGGCTCATGTTGGTGAAGGGATCAATTTCTACCTAAGGCTAGGTGCACTGGGTATGTATGTAGGTCAAATGTATTAGCTGTGTAAGAATTAGTGGCATTCATTGCCCATCTATTTAACTTACCACACCATGGATAAATAGTTTTGCTATCTATATAAAACTTACCACACCACAGGGAGAAAAAAATTCTCAGTAAAAAGTTTACTAAAAAAAAATATTACAAATTTATTTAAAACACTTAATTTTATTTTATGGAATGGATCTGAGCAGAATTGAAAATACTTTACATATTTTAATATAATAACAAGAGCTGTATTTTTTAAATTCCATCTCTAGCTTTCTCCATTGGTAGTGTGACTTTAGACGGCTTCCACATCGCCTCTTACTTTGAGACAGAAAACACAACAACCTGCGAGAGTTACATCTTCACCGTGGTCTACGTCCTACACCTCATCTTTACTTTCATTCAAACTTTCTTCCTCTTCAAGAACCACAAGGTCAGTTTAGCTACCTTGAAGGTATAATTTAGTTACCTTGTAAAGGTTTATTTCAACAGTGTGGGAGTTTTAGGTAATGGAGAAATTGTTGGTGTAAATTGTTTGATGGTATACAAACAATTGTTTAAAAACTGGAATACTCTGATACTGATTATTTGGATTTTTGGATGTTTGCTTTTGTTGGACTTTTGAACACAGCAATGAAATCTACCAGTAAAGGAAGCATCTTCAAAGGGGTATTTTGATTCAGAACAAGGAAAGGGCAAAGACTGTTACAAAAAACTGAAGTTGGGGATCAAATTATTTGTTAAAAAACTGGATTTTTATTTATTTAACATGTTTAATGCGTACAATATATCATAATAAGTTTACATAACATTGAGATAATCAAGCTGATGTAAGGGCATACAGTCTGATTGTTTTAGAAAATGGCCACTACTTGATTTCCCAGTTATCTCCCATAGCAAGTTTCACCTGAGTAGAGGTTACTGTAAAGAACTGACCCCAAAAATGTTCTTTCCAAAGACAGCTCATCCTCATTGAAAAGAACTCTATCTCCAGGGTAGGATTACGAAAATAATTGAACTTTTTAATGAATGATTCAAATGTTTTGGGTTAAATTTGTAACACAATATAATTGATTTTCAGCTTGTGATTGACAAGAACAAGGCGTCGGTTAGATTTGGTTTGATGCACCTCCTGGCCACCAACCTGGCAATATGGTTTGTTACTGCCATTACTGAAACTGCTGAGGACTTTAAACAACAAAGCTACTTTGCTATTCGCAATGGTATGTCTGAATGTCAGATTATAGCTTGTGATAATTCAATAACTTTAAATGCAAGATAGTGGAATATAGATTTTGGAAGTCAAGAAAATTCAAATGAAAACCGTGGTGTGTATTCTGTCTTTTAGCATTTCATTTTTAGAAAAAGAGATGGGTAAGAGACCACTTCTTAAGAGAACTCTTGAAACAGAGAAAAACTTTTTAACATGGGAAAGAACTCTTGATAAGGTCGTTAATGATTAGAAGGTAAGTTAGAACTCTTGATAGACTGTTGTCGTAGAGAAAGAACGCTTGATAGCTGGAAAAATGTCTGTGATGGAAGTGAGAGATGTATTTCAAGCCCCTGAAAACTCAAAAAGGCTACAATTTAAATTTTAAAAAAAAATGTTTTGTAGCAGTGCTTCTTAGAAATTTCATCATAGAAAAATATGGTGCCAAAAATAATGGTAACCACCACACTATCTTAATGTCTTTAAATGCCATTTTATTTAATAAGTGGATTGAAGTTTTAATTCAGAAGCCTAATGCATCTTTATTTTTTCTATATTTCTTTAAAATTATTTAAATCTTTGACTTTCTAATTGCAATTTTGTTGCATTTGTTTAACTTGAATTTTTCAATGAAATACAACTCTTTACTTTATATACAGTTAGCCTCACCAAAATCAGATTTGTTAAATCTTAATTTTTAAATATTTTTTTTGTGTATCTCCTTTCATCAGAAAATACTAGTCTGGAGGGCCCCAACAAAAGCTGCTATGAAGATGTCACATTGGCCAGGACTGCCTCCCCTTATCTGTTTCCTTGCACAATAATATACAGGTAGTTTTACAAACGAGAATTTCTATAGAGATTTCTAGTTTAATTTTCTATGCAAATTCTACCATCATGTGAAAACAATAAGTTCAACACAGTAATTTGAACACAATAAGTTGAACACTCAATAAGTTGAACACAATAAGTTGAACACCCAGTATATTTCCCTGAAGATTTTCATCATTTCTAAAACAGTGACTACTCAGAAATCACTTTGGGCCATTCATATGTTTTCATAGTTTAACATCATAAAAGTATTTCTATAACTTCTGAATTATCAAGAAATCTACTCTAGAAAGGTCTTGACATAGCACAAATCTTATTCAACAAAGGAAATTATAACTTTAGTTATGAAGATGTAAGCGCTTATAACTCATCACTTTTGAGGTAACACAATAATTATGTTGACATATTGAAGTGTCATTTTTAAAAATCTTGTTTCTATGATAATTATAATTATAGATTTATCGGACACATTTCTTTATGGAGAAAATTTCACAGTTTTAAAAAGAATTATATCTTTGATAACAGGGTAGATAACAAAATAAGTTGTAAATTATGTTCTTATCAAATTTCTCAACTGAATCTAGTTCTTCTACAGACCCATACATTTTTTCCAAACGCAATTGTTTTCCAGTCATTATCTTTTTGTTGTAAATTTCAGCATCATTGCTGCCGGCATCATCTACCGCATGTATCAGTATGTTGGTGTTAAGGTCACTCAGCGCTGGCCAAGTCACACCTCCCTGACATCCAGCGTTCCACATGGGGCTGTTGGGATGGACTGTGAAAAAGCCAACAAGGGATTGTTCACCGGGTTACTGGTCGCTGTTGTCACTCTCATTGCCATTGCAACTTTCTTTGTCTTTGAGAGTCGTCTTAACCATCCTCATACTGCCATAAAGGTACACTAATTCCTAGTTTAATTTGATGTTTGCCGATTGACTTGCCATGACCGTATCGGTTTGTTTGTGCTTATTGGAGCCATCATTTATCCAACCAACAAAGTATTTACTTGTTGCTTAGAGTGAGGATGAGATGGATTGATGTATACAAACAAAATTAAATTCACAGAATGAAAAATATTTTTAATTATTTAAAATTCAAGCACAGAATATTATTTACAATGAACATTTAAAAAAAAAATTTTTTGATAGAAAGCTTTGTAACTTTTAGAAATTTGTTTAAAATATCTTAATTAACGGGACAAAAAGTGATAAATTGCTGTTTACTTAGAAATTAATCTTATTTTTAAAACTCTCTTATTCATGTTAGATTTTTTTGGTGATGGAGATCTCCCTCATCATCATCACCGGCAGCTGCATTTTGTTTGGGATGCTCCGCTTTGTGCAGCTCAAGTTTTTAGAGAATTATCTGTCCTTGGATGCAGTCCTCCTGGTGATCTCCCTTGGTGGCGCCTACATCTACCTGAGTTTCATGCTAATCTCATCAGCTTCCATGGTGGAACAACATGGTGTCGTCAGCATTTTGTCTTTGGCTGTCATTTGTGTTGGCATTTTGGAATCCACATTACAGGTGAGTATTGGCTTTGCAATCCGATTGAATTTTTATTCAACATAATGTGGAAAGGCTATTAGAGTGTCCCACTGATCCCTGCTGGACAATGATGGATGGGGAATCCGTACAAACAAAGAGATATATTAATAGTATGAAGACCCACCCATAGTAGACACAAATTTAAAAAGATAGACTTTGCTGAAAGGATGGCAGACTGTAGTGCTGCAACAGCGATCTTCAGGCAGAAGCCTAGGGGCAGACAGTTGACCAAGACAGATTGACAATGTAGAAAAGGACTTACACCAGCAGGGGGTTGAACATGGAGGCAGAAAACCATGGATCTATCCAAATAAAAGGATGTGGTGGAGCAGGCCAGGGCCCTAACTGGGTTGTAGTGCCACTGGTGATGATGTCTGAATTGAATGAAGGATTGTGATGGTGCAGGCCAGGGCCCTAACTGGGCTGTAGTGCCACTGGTGATGATGTCTGAATTGAATGAAGGATGTGATGGTGCAGGCCAGGGCCCTAACTGGGCTGTAGTGCCACTGGTGATGATGTCTGAATTGAATGAAGGATGTGATGGTGCAGGGCTGTAGTCCCACTGACGATGATGACTGATCCTTACTCTTTTTAGGAAAAAAAATTTAAAATTGGAAAAAACAAACCTAGAATTTGAAAAGAGAATATTTTTTTAAAGACACCTAAATTTACCAAAGATGTAGCCATCATCAGGGGCATGAGAAAATGGCCATCATTAGGGGCATGAGAAAATGGCCATCATTAGGGGCATGAGAAAATAGCCATCATTAGGCGCATGAGAAAATAGCCATCATTAGGGGCATGAGAAAATAGCAGATATTTTTGTGTCAAGAAAAATTTCTCTTCTTATAAAATAGCTTCAATTGGAAGCATCTGCAGTTATAGTTATACCTCCAAACTTGCTAAAACACGGCTTACAACCATTGATGGTAAACAATGTTCAAATATAACCTTTAAATGATATAAGAAGTTCTGTTTGTCTTTATTATACCTAGGATATAGACGATATCATTTCTGCTTTAATGTAGGTATATATTTTTTACAAATGTTACTAAGTTTTATATTATCTTCAAAAATAGGCAATTTTTATCCTTGATGGACTCTGTCGTAGAGCAGAGAATGACAGCCAAGTAGAAAGAAAACCTGGCAGAGCCGTTGTCACCTTCTTGCTGGTCTGCAACCTGGCACTTTGGGTGGTCAGCATGTTTGAGATCAAAAAGACCATGGTGGTGCCCTTCCACCTGGAGTTCTATGGCATTCTGCCCTGGAACATCATGCTCCACCTGTGTGTCCCTCTCTTCATCTACTTCCGTTTCCACTCGGCCATCTGTTTGTCCAAGATTTGGTACCACGCCTATCAGAAAGAACGTAACCCATGACTTGGAAGCAGCTACGGCAGAAGAGATGGGTGGTTGCCTTTTATGGAGTAGCAGATTGGAAAATTAATATGTTAACTAAAAGAGATTTTTTTTTTTAAATTTGAATCTCCACAAAAAGAGGAAAAATAATCTTATTTATTAAAATCTTTTAATTTTACAATTATGTTTTAGATTTAATAAAAAAATTAGTTATTTTAGTTGTGAATCAGAATTTTCTAAAAAGCAAAGATTATTTTGAAGACCCCAAGATATATTTTAGAAAAATTTTTTAGTACAAAATTATGTACTCTGCAGGACATTTTTGATCCACATTTTTAAACGGTGTTAAAATTAAGAATTGGACATCCTGAAGTCAGTGTCTCATTTAAATGACTTTTGTATCAGTTAATGAGCTGAAATGATGGAGTTCACATTAGTATTTTTTTTAACTAGAGTCAGACTTTAGGCTGCCTAAGGAGAGTGAATGCAATGGGTGTATGTTTTCAATCCATTGCTTGAATGGTGTTCATATGATCTCTGGAAGGCAGCAGGATTATATCTTCACATATTTTTTTTATACTGATTTCAAATAATTGACCATAGCTATTTTTCCACATTATCCTTTTATAAATCTGATAAGTAGAAAAAGTTAAATTTGTTTGAATGATCATTTCTGCTCTGAGTATTAAATGTACCCTCAGATTTGATTCCTTAAAAGCAAAATTAACAACTTCAGAAAAGATTATTTCAAGTAATTTCAAGAAAAAATAAAAAAGCAATATATTTATATCTTAAAAGTTTCAAGATTAATTTTAGACTAGCTGTACCTTTTGAACTAGGAAAGGATGGTTAGACCAGCTGTACCGTGTGAACTTGTAAACAATGTTGCATTCAACAAGTTTTTCCTAAGAATTCTTTTCATCATGTTAGTAACCAGAAATTGTAACAACTGTAAATAAAATTTGAAAAAAGCATGTCTCAAATGTTTTTATGACAAATATGTTTAAACAAAACAACACCTTTTTTTCAAATGTATTAACTTCTTTTGTTTACGGTACCATGAAATATAATTTGGAGGAAACACACAGATAAAACTTTCCTTTAAAGAAAACATAATGTTGTTAATAAAACAATTCATAAAAAATGCCAGCGCAGCTGCAAGACAAGTGCATTTCATTACATTTCTATACAATGTGAAAAATGGTGTTTGGAGTGTTAACATGTCAATTACTTTTATTCTCGTCTTTTCTTAATATAAAATGTGCATTTTTATGATGATTTTTCTGAATGATATTATGACCTACATGACAAGTTATTATGAAATGTCTCCCCTGGTTATTGAATGAAAATTCAGTGCTAAACAGGCCTTTGTGCAATTTTTTAATAATTTCTTAGAAAAGCTTTATATTATATAAATTAGATGAGGTTGGCTTCAAAATTGAATGTTTCTCAAGAGATGTCTGTAGAAGTTTTTTTTAAATTTTCATTTTGGTTAAAACAAATTAATTATATTTCTTCTTCCAATTCCAATGTTTTAACCAGAGAATGCATATCTTTAACTCTGTACGCTGCTTAAAAGACATTCAGTCCTACTCACCATCTAGTGCTATGGACAACAGCCAGTGAATGCCACTTGGCATTTTGTCAGGACAAATCCAGCTCCTGTTCAGAAAGCTGTTAAATTTTAACACTCATCCATTAAGCTGAACAGTGCAGACATTAATTTTAGCACTCATCCATAAAGGTGAACACTGCAGAAATTACTTTTAGAAATTCTGATCTTGACTTAGGTGTTAAGTTGTTTTTTTTCTGCAGCGAACTTCAGATGAATGTCAGATGAAATAAACATTCATATAACAAAACTAATGGAGAAAATATTTTTTTAATTCTGTTTGAAAAAAGGACATTTTGGGATTTGTAACAAATATTAAAAAGGTTGTTTTTTTAAATGAAAATATTATTTTTAATTATATTGAACATTTTAAGAGCAATCCTTTTATTTAACTAGCCAGCCTCACCAAATTGATGAAAAAAATAATTATATTTTTTATAGAGCTTTTCCAATCATTTAATATATTTATCCCATTTTTATTCATTTCATTTTTTTGTATCTACATGTACTTATGCCTTTCATAGTCGGTAAAGCCTTGTGAAAACGTCAGGTTTTTAAAAAATGAGATCGAATAATTAAAAGTTACCTTCGAGCCATATATAAATTTATATATTTACTGTAAAAAGATAGAATAAAATAAAAGATATTCAGTGTTAACATCGAACCGGACAAAATTTATATTTTAATGTGAACACTGTAAATTGTTTAGACTAAAAATGGTGCTAAGCTTCTCCTTTATTGGTGTATTTTAAACTTTATTATAAATTGTAATTTAATAACATTTTTTATAACAGTACAACAGCCTAAACTTGATCTGAAAAAAATTAAATTTGTATTCACATTGATATATTTTATAAAAAACCCATTGATTCTTCATTAATAAACTTTCAATGTTATTCTACGTAATTATGCACTCAATTGAATCAGCTTAACAATAAAAATGGGTGTTTTCCCAGGAAATATGGCCATACATCTTTATTTAAGGGCTGAAGACAATGAAATTTGTTATTTGACAATTTACACTCAGCATGTATATATTTGTATATTGATCAGCTATTATTTATACCAGTATATCTGAGAAATTCAGGCCTTGATTTTTGTGTCATTTTGAAACAACTGCATTTTGTTTTGTTGTTTTTTTGGTGGCTTTTTTAAACATGTTTCCCTTTGTGCATTTGCTAAACCTTCTAGTCTGGAACCTCTTAATATAAACTTCTTTTTTTTTTATTACATATACAAAGAACTAGAAGCTATTGTTTTAGAACTTATCTGAAATTTTGATACTGTGTCACATCAGTCGATAAAACGCTTTTCAGCTGCCCTTAACCACACGCTGAAGTGAATGTTATTGAAATGCTGCCACTGACACCCGTATTTATCATACTGTTGTTTTATTAAAATTGATTCATAAATTTCATGTATGTCATCACAATGCCATCCATCATCACAATGCCATTGTTAACTTCAAACCTTTTAATTTTCACAAAAAAAAACTGGGACAAAAAAAATCATATTCAACATTAAAGAGAAGTGAAATTTTTTTTATTTGTAAACATTTTAAATACAATTATTATGTAAGTCATCAAAGGGTTAATAAATTTCATTAAACTGACAACATATTGGAAGAAGGATTATTCTGCAAGAGCTTTGCAAATAATGGGCGGAACTCTTAACCAACAAAAATCTTACAGACATGATGAGCCGGACTGATGGGTATAAAGGGGAGGAGATCAGAGCCAAATTATAAGTAAAATCACAGACCCCTTAAATTTTCTAGAAATTTGTCATCTCACCCCCCCCCCCCCCTCACAATCTTCATAGGAAATCTTTTTCAATGTCACTACCAAATATAATTCCCTCTATTACTTATTTAAGTCAGTATTTAAAAAATTGATTAAGTGAACTCCATCAGAAAAGCTCAAAATTCTAAGGTATCAAAAATATTTGACAGACCAAGAGAAACCAAAGAAGAATCATATATTTCACAAATACCCTTGTTCCTATGTGCATGATGTCCATTTAGCTTAGCACAAAAATATTACATTTATTGTTGTAAGACAAAAAACTCAAATTTTGACCAATATTTTTTTACCTTATACCAAGTATTTTTTTTATATTACATTATGACTCACGATATATATGTATACTTTGTATCCATATGTTAGGGCAGATATAACCAGTTTACAAGAAATGGCTCCTCAGCGTATTATTGTTTTTATAAAATCGTTTTTTGCATATTTACTTTTTGGTTTGTAAATATTTTGATACATATGTCCATTGACTTTTTAAAAACGTTAATCATTTAAATTAATTCTTACAATGGTTTGTTTCTTGTTTGGTGTTACTTTTAGTGCAACAAATTTTTAGTGATTTTTTTTTTAAAGTGCATTTTGAGTGTTAGATCAAGGATATTTGCACATAAAATTTTTTCGGTTTGTCTTGTGTTTGAAAGTATGTAGTGATTTATTTTTTTCTTCTTCTATAATGAAATAAAAGTGCATTTGAAAAGTGTATTTTTATCTTCATTCATTTTGTAAAATTTTCACATTCTCACATCTTTGAAAAAGTAATTCTGTACTTCAAAATTTGATTAAATGTTATTTCTGATCATTGTGCTGAACTAAATGGATGTCTGTGGATGATAACATATACCAATAACACAGATAATTTGAGCACATTAAATAATTTCTGACAATCTTAAAATTTGATAATGCATGATAAATTCAAAAACGTCGAAATCCCATAAACACCAACAAAAAAATCAGTGCTATATTAACATTAACAAAAAAAGTTTGAATCTCTGATAATAAATTTAAAACAATCTTTCCTATATGCTACGTTTTTAATGCCACATTAATACTTATTCTTCCTCTCTATTAAAGAGTGAAAAGGACACCAAAAATTACAATGTAATCAATGTGATTTCTTTTTCATTCTAAAAATTAATTAAAACAAAAACAACAACAACTTATTTATTAACTATTATATTATGAAAAATTGTAATGTCAATAAAAAAATGTTTTTATATAAATAATATAGCCTAAAGGAGCGAATCTTACTCTCTGGAAAAAAGTTACAATCCAGTCGGGGTTATTAGGATTGAAATGGGTAAAAGACTTTGACTTGGTATGCTTGCAATTAGTTTTTGTAGTGTTGCGTTTGTTCTTAATGTGGTAAATTATTATTATTTTTTTTACTTTATACGGCGCTTCGAGCCTTTGGGGATGAGGCGTGTTTTTTAAATAAACTTTAATATTATTATTGTTATTATTATTAAAACAATCTTACAATAGTTTATAAATAGATGTACTCATACTATTTTTACGTGACATTAAAAGATCTTCATTTCTTCAACAGTTAACATTTGTGAAACAACTGAATACATGATACAAGAAGTCGTTGTCCAATATTTTGATAGCAATGAAAGAAAACCGCTAACAGTCTACAACTGTGCTGCAATTGACATAGGCAAGGTTTGTCTCAATAATTCAGAAACTTTTCTACCTCTCAGCTTTCAATTTGCTGAGCCGCTTATGAAGATTTAAATAATGACAGGAACATTCATTTAGCAACGGCATGAACAAGAAAATGTGTCTTACCACACATATGAGACGACCACCACCAACAGTTGCTCATGAGTTACAACAACAACTTCATCAAGTTGCCCAAACAGTGAAATAATTACTCCTACACCACGCTCGATTGTGGTACACTTTAAAATACAATATTTAAAAGCAACATGGGGGTTAGAACAATTTATGACCTTAATGCTCAGGCACATTGTGTCAACAATAATTGTGCAGAACTCAATTTGGTCATAACAAAGAGCTTGTGGGTGTGAGGACCACTGCATTTAATAATCACAAAACATGTAAAAAATTTATTTGAACATTAAATAATTACCGTTGATGGGTATAAAGTGTAGTAGATTAGGGTAATTACTGATATTAAATAAACCAGTATGTTTGGTCATGAGTTGGGGTGTGACGACTAGTTGGTTGAAGATCAAATATATGTTAGGAGCATGAGGATATTTGGCAGTGCATGGTTTTGATTCTGAGAGTGAACAATTCTCGTGGCGATAGTTTCAAATAGGCAGTCAGTGTGTCAAGAGTCCTCGTAGTGTTAGTGTCAGTGTAGTATCTCCATCTGACGTTTTGTGAACTAGCAGTTGCTGATATATGATCGTGTAAAGAACTTTAGTTATCTACATTGATAATTGTTGCCACTTCTGTCAATATCAAGTGTGGCTAGTCGCTATCAAGTGTGGCTAGTGGCTATCAAGTGTGGCTAGCGATGATACTATATAAATAAATACCATTAAGAATTAGAAGAAAATTATGAATAAAGCTGTTAAATCAATAGCAAGTGTATGGTCTTCTGATGGTCTTTACATTAAATCAAAACTAACAGAATAAGACTAAGATAGAATGCAATCAGAAGAAAATATTTAGAAAACTAAAATTGGAATCAAAATATCTGTCAGGCAGCATAATGAGGAAAACCACTTATCCCGCTTTTCCATCTTTAAACAATTTAGCAATGTTTTTCTTAGACAAACATTTTAATTTTAAAATAATTCAAGCTGAATTTCCTGAGAACAGTTGCATAATAAAAGGGATGCCAATGTCAAGAGTATAACACACACATATATACCTAATGCCCTAACAGGGGTTTTACCAAACATAAAAAGTTCACATACTTAAAATGAATCACTATTATTAATCTCATTTTTAAACTCACCTGAAGATTTCAACAGTTTCTGGTGGAATGACATGGCCAGACGTTGGCCAGACGTTGGCCATAAATAAATTACTAGTGAAAATAATCCCACCTAGGAGATGGGCACCTGGGACACAGACCGTCATCTTATTTCTTGGTTACAACCACAAACTCAATCACATAGCTATAAACAGACAGCTTCAGACATGTCAACAACCACAAAACAAAAGAGCATATTAAGACATGTTAAAACAACCACAAAACAAAAGAGCATATTAAGACATGTTAAAACAACCACAAAACAAAAGAGCATATTAAGACATGTTAAAACAACCACAAAACAAAAGAGCATATTAAGACATGTTAAAACAACCACAAAACAAAAGAGCATATTAAGACATGTTAAAACAACCACAAAACAAAAGAGCATATTAAGACATGTTAAAACAACCACAAAACAAAAGAGCATATTAAGACATGTTAAAACAACCATAAAACAAAAGAGCATATTAAGACATGTTAAAACAACCATAAAACAAAAGAGCATATTAAGACATGTTAAAACAACCATAAAACAAAAGAGCATATTAAGACATGTTAAAACAACCACAAAACAAAAGAGCATATTAAGACATGTTAAAACAACCACAAAACAAAAGAGCATATTAAGACATGTTAAAACAACCATAAAACAAAACATTTTTAGATAGACCAACTGAAGACATGTCATCACCATGAGTCACATGACCTGTACTCAACAACACACAACCAGGATGGATACTTGGCCAGTTTTCTGGTTTGATAGACCCCTCCAAACCAACGTTTTGACCTCAAAGCTCTGTTTTCCTCAGCTTTGGCCCCCTCTCAATTTTCTTTTTGGGCTTTTTAGTTTTCTCTTTGGGATCTTGTTTCTTGAGATTCTCCACCATTGATTGTAACTGAGTAGAACAAAAATAGTAGTGTGATGAAACAGTAGCATGATGAAACAGTAGCGTGATGAAACAGTAGCGTGATGAAACAGTATCATGATAGATGCTGTGGAACTAAAAAAGACTGATGGCAACATAACATCTAGTTTTTTTTTTTTGGATGCAGTTGGGTCAAGGCTATCACATGTAACTCATCAACGCAGTTGGGTCAAGGCTATCAGATACAACTCATCAACGCAGTTGGGTCAAGGCTATCACATATAACTCATCAACACAGTTGGGTCAAGGCTATCACAAATAACTCATCAACGCAGTTGGGTCAAGGCTATCACATTTAACTCGTCAACACTATTGTATCAAGGCTATCACATGTAACTCGTCAACATGTTTCATTCAAGTCTCAACCCGCCATGCTGAACTTAGCGCTCTCTGAAATGGAAATGCTATTCCTAAGCTTGCTCTAGCTTCTTCTTTAGAAAAATTATAAATTATATTAAGGTAAATCTCGTTAAATTCGAATGCTGAATTTCTCACCTTTGTTATAGACTTAAACGGGTTGATGAAATTCTTTTCTTTAGGTATTATATTCACCTCTTGGGCCATCTGAAACAAATGGATAAGTTGTATCATCAACTGTTTCACTCCTTAAATTTGTGATGACATAACCACTAGGCCAATCTGTAACTTTTAATGTTCCTGGAAAGTAAAGGCTTTCCAAATTTAATCAAAATCTTAGTCAGCAGCTGCCTTCTGAATTCAGTTTTGATTTTTTTGATTTTCCATTCAGAATTCAGCTCCTCTCCAAGCACAGCTGCACTGTTGAGACTGACATGTCCATTCCTTCCAGCGTTTTTGCCAAAAACTTGAAAATTCAAATCAGCCACATTTTCTTTTTATTTTCACCTTACACTAACTCTTCAAACACACACACACAAAAGATACAGAGGAAAACAAAATCAAACATCATTGCAGTCTCTCTCAAAGGAAATCTAAGTAGAAGCTGACTAAATGAAGCTTAGTGATGGGATAAGATAAAGAGATAGTGAGATAGATGGAAAGAACTGGGGTGAGCTGGAAACTGTGACTTATGTCAGAGGAGAATGGGAAATGATAATGAATGCACTAGCAGCATCACACTCACAGGCAATCACAGGCTAAGAAGAAAAGAAAAAGTATCACTAATTAAAAGCAAACTCACTATTTTAAGAATTTGCTCAAAATTTCCTTCAAACACACCAGACTGAGTTGAGAATCCATAACACCATGCCAGAAGAACTTGCCACTCCTTTTCTTTATCGTACATGCTGTGGACGATGTCGGGCATGAAGAGAACCAGGTCACCAAACATGGCGGTATTTTCTAGCACCTTTGACATGCCTTAGACAGGAAGTGAATAAATCAACTTATATTATTAAAAAAACTTATATTTAGGTTATTTGACAAAAGTAATTAAAATAATGATCACATACTGTATTGTTCTGAATGTAGACCACACTTTTATCATATTGAATGTTTTTAAATGGGGTGCGGCCTAGAATCTGGACATTAAAACAAATAAATAAAAATACTGGTATCTATGAAAAACATAAATAGGAACAATATGGTATTTAGTCATATCAAATTTTTAAAAAGAAATACATCTGAAAATTTGAAGCATAGATATTTATGTAAATAATGCCAACAGAACAGACATTTTTTACTTTAAATATTTCTTCTGTTACAGTAGGAAAGAGTTACCTTTTAAAATAAATTATTAATATTGAATTCGTTTCTTTTTTCTAATTCTTTTTTTTTTAAAGTTTATATTTTTAAAGAAGCATTAATCAAATATATTCCTATTTTTATCCCAATTTTCTTACTAAGAAAACTATTTCATTTGAGACAGACTCTTTTTTAAATTGGCTACAAAAAACAACAACAAATATATATTTTTAAGAATTATAAATAATGCACTGTAAAGTGTTACACAGTAAGAACTAGCAAGAAAGACATTATTTTTTAAAACCATATTATTTACCACCCCATCTTATTCTATTCCAAGAAAACATAACAATGAAAAGAACATTTAAAGAGTTTCAAATAAAATGTCAGAAGCGATTGAAATTGGTCACTCTAGCCAACAGATGTTCAACTATCATCCAACATGTGTTCTACTATCATATATTTTAATTTCATAATGCAATGAAATAAGATAGGGAAACTCCTACAAATGAGGAATGGTGGCAGAAATGTGTCTAAATTACTAAATCAGCAACTAAAAAGAGTTCAAATAATAATGATTATAATTATAATACTTTCTTTGACTGTCTCATCCACAGGAAAAGGATCCCCAGGTAAATAACCTGCATTAGTCAGGTTTTGTTTGGCCTCACTAAGGACCTGGTTTTTTTAAAGGAAATAAAGATATTAAAGAAAGTTTTTATTTTTTATGAAACATTCATCATCATGATTTATAAAAAAGTAAAGTGGAAAAAAAAAGTAAAGAAACAAAACAATGAAGCTGTAGAACTTAGGATTTGTTTTATAATTGAATGCCAAAAAAAATTGTGGTGATTCAACGAATCAGAGATTGTAGCCCTCTTAAGATGGAACCTTTTTGGACTCAACATTTATGCAAATGAGATATCCTGATTTACATAATTAATGCTTGCAATTTTTTTTTTTACACTTATAATAAACATGTGTTACTTGCAGAATTGTGTAGAATTTCCTGATTGTAAAGCCTAAATAACTCCTAACAAACATTTGAATGAGATTCAATGCACAAAAAAAAAAAAATTAAAAAATGCGTAAAATATTCCCCTGGAGTGTTTATGCTTTTTCAAGCTCACATATTTTTAAGCATTCAGTAGGTACCAAAAAATAATTCCTATAAAATGGCAGAACATGGAAAACTATCAATGGAAGCACCCATTAAAATGTAAATATCAGCAAGCAATGCAAGAAGCAATCTGATTAGCTGGTACACAGACCAGCCAGCCAATCTCAACGCTTGTATTATTGGGCCAATGGATCAATCATTCGTCTTTTTCACCATTTGACTCTGGGCTGATAGATCGGCCCAGTTGTCTAAAGAGGGTAAAATTATATTGATTTTCTTATATTTATATGTATGTCCTCCCCAAATATTGGATTTTAAACAAAACTGTAGAGTAAATGAGTTACGAAGAAACACATTTTATGTCAAAGTCTGAGAGTACCATTTACTAAACAGTATGAACAGGGTTGGGAAGTTGATTTTTTTTGGGGGGGGGGGGGGGGTTGACAAAGCAATCGTCAGTTTTAGAAATAAATTCTAATTTATTATTATTTATGATTATTGGCCTTGACATTGTCACTTACTAAGAACAGCTGCTTAAGCATTATGTTTACAAGTTGGTGTCGTTGTTGGTTGTTTTCAAGCATCGTTATGCTCCTCACGGCATCCAACTGCTTGCTTCGATGGAGAACAAAATAACGTTTATCTAAAATAGCTGTCAAGGCTGCCCAGTCAGTGATAACTAAGGTTTTTAATTTTGTTAAAATGTTTGTATATTATATAATAAAACTTTTTGGTGAGATTATACTAATCAATAGTCATAGTGAAAGGCTTTGTTCAGCTACTTTAATTTGAATAGAACAATATTAAGTTTTTAATAAGGACTGTTACTGTTGACTTAACTTATAGGTAGAGCATGAGAGCTAAACTTGTCCATTAGCCAAAAAGAAGGAGCGTATGTTTGGTAATTGAAGTAATCTATGTTGCACATGGCCATGTGGCCAAGTCTCTAATGGCCATGTCCCTGCCTCTCCTAGTGACAGTGATTTACTAATTCAGTAGAGTTTAGAGGAGGAGCCTAGTTGTAAACTGGCCTGGGTCTAAGTCTAGTTTTAACCTTGTCTAATTTGAATTAAAATTAATATTAATAATAATTAGGACTGGAGCCAATTAATATCTTTCTTCTCCAAGTTGGACCAAGTGGACAAGACTAATTAATAAAAATATGAAAGGCAGAACTGAATTCTAGTTCAATTATTTGACCACTACTAATTTCATATTAGTATTAATATTTTCTATTTACTAATTAATTTTATAATCATTAATCAGGCCTACTCATAATCATGTCAATGTCATAGTAAATGATAATATATCAGATCAGTTTAGTATTATAGTTTGTATTAGTTTTAGTTTTAGTCATTAGCAACTGCTAGGCACAACTACTAATATTATATTTATATGATATGACATAAAATATGGTTTATGAAGATATCTAGTAGGTCCTAAGTCATAATCATAATTAATAAACAAAACTGTTAAGTCTCTTTAGTCTAATACTAGTACTAAGTAGTAGTTAAGTTTAAAGAGTAAAAAATGGTTGAGTAATCCACCATTAAATTAAACTATTAAATAAGTTGCCCTAAGTCAATAGACATAGACTATTATTAATTATAATTATAGATTTTTAGTATGTAGACCTAAGACTTTAAGTTTAAGTTTAACTTAGTTTAAGTTTAAGTTTAAGACTAAGACTAAGAATTGCAATTAGGCCTAAATCAATCAATTTATTAAAATAATTAAAAAGGATACATTGATCTAGGAGCAGAGAATCAGTCTTTGACCTCGTGCCTTCCTTTTCAGATGATCCATCGTCGGATTCCTTTTCACTCGGTGGTATTGATTCCTTCTCAAGAGATGGTAATGAATCTGATTCAGATAGAGGAAGGCTACTTTCGCTTTCCGTATTGACAAGTGCAGGGTCCTCTCCTCCGCATTGTGGACAACCAAGCACGACAAATAATAAACTATTCAATAGTATTGAAAGTTGTAAAACCCTTATTTTGATACAAAATCTGCCAATTAAATTCATTTTCATTTACTACTAACGCTGCTTTATAACCATATGCCGACGTCTTCTCTTGATCATACGTGTCGCTTTCTCGATAAGAATAAGATAGCACACTTAATTTTTAAAAAAAATCCTGACGGCCAGCTGTTACCATTCATTTCCTGTTGGAGGTAGCAGATTATAGAAAATAAACGTAAATTAGGATACGCAGTCTCATAAACATTTTTAAAAATGTCTTTTTCAATAAATTTCAGTCAATTAATATACCAATGTGTTTCAGGGGCATTAATTCAATCTATTACTACATTAATTACATAGAAAACCCCTTTTTAAAAAAAGCTCTCATATATTTTTATGATCTTGGGAAATCTTGGGAAATATTTAAAAAGTGAGTGGCAGCCCTGTGTTGGTCATCACTAAAATAATTTGTCAATCCAGATGACGCTGGTCCCACACACAGACTGTTGAAAATGTGCGGATGCACGCAAAATATTACCGTAACTGAAAAGATAGTTTGGCAGAAAGCACAAGCTACGATATTTTCCCTTCACAATTTGCACGAGTGCCTGTCCCACAATCGTTTTTGTGGAGATATAAACTCAAAAGGTAAATTTGGGCTATCCGCGGCATGATTTTTCTTTCGGCCGCCATCTTGCCTGCCACGACCTGTGAAATTGTTTAAATTTTTCTAATTTAATTTAAAAGTGTTTTGTCTTTAATTTTATATAGGCATATGTGCTGAAAAGAATATGTACAATGTCATAAAAATATTTTCATTATTCCTAATAAATTACTTTCAATGGAACTTAACTCTCAAAAGACTGTAGACCAGGACTAGAGTGTAGACTACTAGTGTAAGTAGTCTACAGTTACAGTGTAGTGTAGATTTTTCCGGTTTTTAAGGACCTTGAATAGGTACATCTTATTCTTCAAATTCAAAGTGTCTCTTGGCTGTAATTTTGTAGCTACCTATAACAGACCTGTTTACTCTTACAATTTTGGCGTACAATGTACGATTTATAGATGTCTTTTACGATTGTACGCCAAGACCCGCCAAAACTACGATTTTCAGAGACCCAGTGGGAAAAAAATATTTCCCCGATTTAAAAAATTAATACATTTTCGGGGTTGGACGTTTTAGCCCTCTCTAACTCTAATAAAGATCTGGCAGTGAATATGAACGAGAAAAACAATTAACGATTGGTTGTTTTTTTTTTTTTAAAGTTGAGACCATCCTTCATTATATTTTGAAAGCACTCATGGGGAATGGGGAGTTGGGCTTGTTGATTACGGAAATTGCGGCATACGAGAACGCATGGGTAGGGGATTGGTGGGAGTGTCAAAGGGTATAAATAAATAACCACTACGTATCGTATTGACAGTATTGATGGTGATTGTCGTATTGCTGCTTTGTGTCACACTGAACTAGCTAGCTGCATCAACTGTAATATTTAGACTTGTCACTTCACTCACCATCGCCTTTGACTGCTACCAAGCGTGTGACGTAGTTTTGTTACGTAATTATTTTGTTCCTCAGAACCACGGCCATTGTGAAAACGGTGAAAAATAGAGATGGTTTTTAAAATAAAATAGATTATCCAACTGTTCTGCAGTGGAGCGTTGGATTCAGGCATATTTTATAAGATCCAGTCAGCGACATTTACAAAATATTTTTATAACTCACAAATCAGCTCTGCGCCTTCAACGATTTTAATACAACAGTTTGGTATCACTACCAGGGTTTCTATCAGCTATATTTCCGGTGGGTACCCCCCCCCCAGCAAAAATATGTCCAACAAATTTTTATAACTCACAAATCAGCTCCGCGCCTTCCACCATTTTAATACAACAGTTTGGTATCACCACCAGGGTTTCTAACAGCTATTTTTCCGGTGGGTACCCCCCCCCCCCAGCAAAAATATGTCCAACAATAAATCAACTGGCAATGCTGGCACTCCCCCCCCCTTAAAATTAAAAAATTAATTTTTTTTTTTCTTAAAGCTTGCAGTACTTAGACTATAGCAGTGGTCGGCAAAGCGTGACTCGCGAACCACATGCGGCTCTATAGCGATCTGAGTGCTGCTTGGTCAGCCGGCCACAAACGGTTTTGACTCCCAAAAATAGGTACTCCAACTCAAATTTTCAGATACATCTGACATACAAAAAGAGTATATCATTGGAAAGAGCTGGCTCTAAGCTTTCCAATGACACCAAGATAATCTTTCTATCACTTATAGGAGAAAAGTTATGAAATGTCCCTAGTATTAAAATTTATTTATTTCATTAATTTAATTCTAGTATTAATACAATATAGGTCTATTAATACACCCTTAAAACTAGTAGTCTTGGTTTATCTAATAATAACAGAGAAAAAAGACATTGTTATTGTTGAAAACCAAGAGGAATTCCTATTGTAGGTACTCCAACTCAAATTTTCAAATGCATCTGACACAGACGTAGAGCATATCATAGGAAAGAGCTGGCTTTAAGCTTTCCAATGACACCAATATAATCTTTCTATCACTTATAGGAGAAAAGTTATGAATTTTTTAGTGATTTATTTTTCCCCACTATTCGGCTTGGTATTCAATTTCAATTTTTAAAACTGATGGCATTATTACTCTTTTTGTACTATTTTGCTTGTATCTTTTTGGCTATTAAAGTTGGAGCTCTCAAATTTGGAGGACACATTTACAATACAATTTTTAACAGAATAAATTGTGAATTAACTTATTATATTTAATTAAATATGACTTTATGAGCATATTGTGTGGATAACGACTCGAAAAATTTATTTGTTAAAAAAATGACATAATTACTAAACCATTAAAGCTATTGCTATAAAATTTTCAATACAAACAGATAGTGTACATCTAAAAGTAAGGTAAATTTAAAATAAATGTAATGCAGATCAGAAAAATGTACCGTATGCATTAGAAAAAATATTTCATGAAAAGTGACAGCGACCGAGACCTTTTTACATTAAGATAGATAACTTTTAAACTAATAATGCTAATGAGCCTAATGCAATAAAATTTTCAGCAATATAGATAATGACAATCGAGGTTAGGTCTTCAAAAAGGTTAATAGAGAGCAGTGGACTGAGTGGAAGATAAATAGGGATGGATAACATTAACAAATAGAGTGGACTGAAAAAAAAAAGACTGTTTTCAATTAAATTACGCAAATTAAAGAAATGTTCCTAGTATTAAAATTTATTTATTTCATTAATTTAATTCTAGTATTAATAGAGGTCTATTAACACACATCCTTATAACTAGTTGCCTTAGTTTATCTAATAATAATAGAGTAATAGAGAATAAATACTGGAGAAAAAAAAAAGGAATTATTACTATTATTGGCAAATTGATCAATTTCTTATTCACAAAGAATAATTGTACAAACAATTAATTTAAACCAAATTATTATTTTTTTGTATACATTTATATTGTTTAATTATATTAGAATAAAAAATATTTGTTCAATCAGATGTTTCAACGATTTAGAAATGTTTTATTTAAACCTTTATTTCCAAATAATTTCACCTCCCTCCGGTCAATAAAATAATGTAAAAAAACATGTGGATTTTTTTTTGTTCGCTCGGTATCATAAATTCTAGCAACAGCCAGTAATGTTAACAATAACTGCTTTCAATGTTACTGCAATCAAGCTAGTTCACGCTCCAATTATTCGTCTGAGACAGGTCAGAATGACGCAGTATTTATACTATTGTGACCGGAATTCTTCAACGAATAGAGTTTAAGATTGAAACTTATTTATTTTTAGAAAATGACGCTTAGGAACGACAAAGCCCGACATATACCAAAACCCGCCCTTCACTGCTGGTCACAGAAATGTACCATGCAAAGCCTGCGGTTTTTTTTGCCCGCGCCGTCCGGTATTGGCGTACCTACCTATTGGAAAATTGTGCAATATCTTATTTACAAAGAATAATTGTACTAACATTTAATTTAAAACAAATTATTTATTTTCATACATTTATATTGTTTAATCATACTAGAATATTGAGAATGTCTCCTGAAAATTTGGTAGCACTATCTTTTAAAATAAAAAAGTTTTGGGCAAAACAAGGCAGAAATTTGGAAAGTGGGTCACACGTTTTTTCAGTTATATACAAAGATAAAGAAGGGTTTTTTTTAAAAATCGCGAAAAAAATCATAGTCCACTTCTATAAAAGATAGAAAGATGAAATTGGTGTTGCTTTTACAAAGCTTGTAGTCGGCACTTTAAAATGATGTATCATTCATGGCAATCGGACAATATTTAAATTTTGTGTCAAAGTACCTACTCTCATGACATGCAATACTAATACTGAAATACAACTTTATTGACAAAAGTCTATTAAAGTCTACTAGTCTTATTTTATTTGGTTCATATTTTAAATTTAGGCTCCAATGTAGAGCTTTACAAGATGTTTAACCAAGACAAGTGACTTTTTTCTTTGAAGAGTCGGAATCAAATAGACTAGTAATAGTAGTAGTAATAGTATTAGTAGGCCTACTAGTACTATTAGTTAGTATATAGGCGGACTAGTTTAATATTCAGAGTCAAACAAAGTATCTCAGAGCATTTGAATATGTCTATTTGAAAATTGTCCAATTTTTGAATTTTTCTTTTTGAAAATTTTCCATTTTATTTTTTTTTTTATTTTCTCTCCCCCCCCCCCCCATCTTGCTCTCTGTTACTTGTGATGTTTCATAATTTCATGTAGTGTCTGTGAGAGCATATATTATAGCAAAAGCTTGACACCAACATGTTGTGGCATTATAGCACAGCATAGAAAATTCAAGCTGACACTACTTATTTAAATAAATGATGCAATTCCTAACAGGCCATCACTTAATTCCATTTTTGTGAATGTTTTATTTATTAATTTAATTTTCTAATTTCAGAGCACTGGCAGTTGAGAGATATGCTGCTATACCAGGAACAGGTACTTCCTCCTATGAGCCTTATGCAAAATATGCTGTAAGTTATAAACATATGGTGGTATATTATGTATTTATTAGGTATTAGGATGGTATAGTTTTAATAATTAAAATACATTTTTCAATGTCGATGATGAGATTTTGAACTCTCTCACTGAGCTCATCTGATGTCACTAGGCTCTGAGACACAATTTGTATTTTATGAACTAGGCCTAACTGGTTTTTATTCATGCTATTTACATGTTTACTTTCTGGTCACCATCTCAAATATAGATAAGGAGATTTCAGTCTTTGTTATTAGTTATCACTGAGAAAGTGATACTCTTTTCTGATAATTAATGACCCCTGGAAAAGGATTGATTTTAACACCCTCACACAGTCGACACAGAGTCACGTTTCCTCTAATGAAGCCCTAAAATCTGCGAGTAGAGTGAACCATGATATATGGACTCCATTAAATCCGATGTGTTAAAGCTGGGTATTAAAATATTCCATGCAAAAAAACTGTAGGATTTTAAAAAACTGGAGGAGTGTTTTTGTTTTTCAAAAAATATTTAAGCTCTTATAGTGTTGAAGTTGAAAATAGTTTTAAATGGATCAGTGATTGTGTGATACACGAGTACATATTTTTTTCTGCATGCTTAAAAGCATTAATATACAAATGAATATATATTTTGGGAACTACGCCCTCACATCATTATATCAAAATATCCGGGTTTAAGAGGTAGTAATGATAAGAATAGTACCGTACTTTGTAGTGACAGAAAAAAATTTGTGAAAAAATTTAGCACGTAATAATATTGCCTGGAGGGACATACTTGCATCATTTTTACCTTGAATTAAGATAGCCAAGGATCTTTAATCTGTAATCACCTGCAGACTTCTTTATGATGAACGTCAAGATAGGGACAAATGACATTATGATTATTTATCAGCTCTGAAAGAGGTCTAATCATAAGAAGTTGTATCCAAAAAATATAAATTTAACTTTTTTCTTTTAATAGCAGGTTGTCATTCGTGACCATATTTATGATGGTAAGTTATGAATAGGTAAAGTGAACAATATATTTAAGGAAAGTTTCACTTATCTAATGATTTTTATCTTTTTCCAGTTCTTTTCAGTCATGATAAAAAAATTCATCTGATAGTGATCTATGAATTGAGAATGTATCTGAGAAAACTTAAGGGTTACGACACCACAACCTGTTTTTGCCAGCCTTAAACAGGGGACTGAAGGATGACTAAGTTATCTCTGCTTCATACTTGTAAAGCTAGTAGCAACAGGCTAGGTAAATACTTAACAATTAGCCTTGACCTTTATTTCCAATTTATGAAGTTTTATGTTGTCATTTTAATGGTACTAGGATTTTTAAAATGAGTTGTACAGCCAACTTTAAATGATGAGTTTTTTTTTTTCCCCTTTTTTTGAGGCAGAAAATTTCTCCCCCCCCCCCCCCCCCTGGGAATTTCAACACACCTAACCCTAAGCAAAATTAGATAGCCTTTGTTTTTTTTCATTTGGTGTGCTTTTTGTAAAATTATGCTGAGCCATAGATGATGATATCTAATATCTTATAATCTTATAATATCTTAAATTTGCTATTCAATGCGTTATCTGTCCATTTAAGACCAAATTGCTATTTAATGCATCATCTGTCCACTTAAGACAAAATTGCTATTGATCCGGTTTAAAAACTCGAATGAGACTAAAAAAAAAGCTAATTTCATTTATAAGTTATGGTTCATCCCTTAAGAAAGAAAGTTAACTTTTAAAACTTTTGCGCTGCTAAGAGAAGTAAGCTTGAATTTTTTTTGTTGTACCGGTATAATGTTAAAGATTACGTACACAGTCCTGGCGATATTTATGAGATTCATGTGATGATCAAATGATTCTACCAAATGAATTATGTGATTATACGATCCGTTCCACTTATTTTCTGATGGATCTCTAATTGCTGGTTTAGACAGTTTAGATTTTAGTTTTAAATTCAAAATAATTTTTATTTAACATTTTCCCACAGGTTGTTCATGCTCTAACTCTAAATATGTGGCGACTGATAATATCGGGTAAGTTTTTTAACACTTATATGTGTAATAAACTTGTGGATAATTAATTATTTTCTCCTTGATGAAACAGATGACGAGTCTGCTTCCTTGTGGTCCTAGTGATGAGTCAGTTTTTGGCTAATTCCTTGGACGCAGAAGGATATTTGATGACAATCGAGGCATTTGTCTGAGAGAAAAATTAGTACCTTTGCCTTTTGACTAAACTTTAGTACAGGTGTTGTTATATAATTGGGATATGGTGTAGATTTAACCCTATAACTGTCACAACAACCCTCTCTGTGATGTCACAGCCAGTTGAAAAATCAATATTAAAAATGCAAACGATCTAATGTATGTTGGTTAATGGGAAATTACTCTACAGAAATGTATTTGCTTACTATTCCGTTTCTTTCTGTGCATAAAAGAGCTTGTTTAGGGATTAATCTGGATAGAAATTTAATCCTTTTTTTTACTCCCATTATGTCGGATGCTATCAATGTGCCGGAGTCCATGAGTACTTTGCATTTTTGTAAATGGCAGAGGCTTCTCTGAGAAGGCTAGGCTTTCCCTAACAAATGTTTTGTGCAGGATGGCCTGGCATTGTCATAGGCAACACTGACAAGCTGCCCCTGGCCTTGTAACTTCTTTTGAGTACATTCAGCTCCTGTGTAATGTCAACAAGAAAGCCAACTCCATAAGACATTTGGGATCACTTAGTACAGGAACAACCACCCCATCCTTCTCCATGAAGGCTTTGATTTCTACTCTCAATTCAAATAATATTTTCAAGACGCTTCCCCTACTAAGCCAACGTACCTTGGTGAAGTAGATAACATCCTAATATGCTAACTCTATTTCCTCTAAAAATGCACAGAACTTCCAGTGCTTCAAGCCCCTGGATCTGATAAGGTTGATGCATTTCACGTCAGACATCACATTGTCAAACTTTAGGCATGTGCTGCAAAGCGCCCGTTGATGGATAATGCAGTGTAGATCAATGGCCTCTTCCACACCCTGCTCTTCCAGTTTTCTTTGAACATGTGCCACGAGTCCATTTATTTCCCCCGTCATTGATGGGGCTCCGTGGGTTCTTATTACTGCAAAATTTTTCCACAGTAAACTGGCATCACACAGCTGGAGGAATATTTCCTGAGCAGTGATCTGGCCATGCATTGGAATAACTTTGAGCAACTCCTCCATCGTTACAAAATTATCAACACCATTGACATATATTGCGAGTTGTGAAGTCTTAGTGTCTGTAACATCTGTGCTCTCATCAAGAGCGACTGATTATGCATCGAAATGCTTACCTTTCTCACACAGTTGAGCATAAATGTTGCCTGACAGCTCAGAAATGCCCTCTGCCACTGTGTTGGCTGAAATTGCTGATGTTGCTAAACCGACCCCTTATTTTCCGGACAAACCTTTACTTGCAGCTTGTAACATGCAATTTTTGATGAACTGGCCTTCTTTGAGTGACTTTCCTGCCTTAGCCATCATCTCACTCACCACATAACTAGCTTGAACTGTCGCATCACTTTCTTTGTTTGCTGTCTTTCAAAAATTTTGCTGCCTCAGTCGACATGATTTAAGTTTAGTGACCCGGGCCTCTCTCTCATAACACCTGGTATTTTGCACACTCCCCAGCATGTCTAATGGAATAATGACGTCTGATGTTGTACTCCTTGTGCACCACAACTTTCTCGGGGCATATTAGGCACATCGGAATGCCCACGTGTTCAACATAACAGTGGTCTATCTCCCACTTCTCCTGAAATTGTCGATGCTTATCGTCAACCCTTCTCTTCACAGCAGGTTTTGAGAAAGACATGACTGGGGTTGGGTGACACAAAAACTTATTTGCACTGAGTGATAAAATATATTTTCCCTCAACTCTGTAACACTCCAGAATCACAAGACTTTGTTCTTAGGGAGATTTAGAAACCATAATAAATGAGGCTGCGGTAGTGAATTCCAGATTATGACATAATATCTGATGTGTGAAAAATATATTGCTCCATAATTTAAAGTAATGATGTGTGACCCTCCATGATGGTTTCAGTGGTATGTCCCCAAAGCGAGTTTTGTGCTTGTGTTGAAAGAAGACAGTACCAATGACCTTTGGGCTGATATTGAATCGTCATACATATTTATACACTTTAGTTACATCAAATAAATCTACATTGATTTTGGCTAAAACAATAACAAATCATTGCAATGCTTATGCTAGTTTGTTCCAAAAATTAGTCCAACAAGAAATTAAAACTTGAATATTGAGCTTAGCGTTACCCTTAAACTCCACCGCCACATTGCATATCACTGTTTAATGGCATTATGTCCTTAAAAATAAAATTACCCTTGATTTAAAGTAAAAATAGTTGTTACTTGCAGGGTGAAATTATTCACAAGATATTGTCTTTATATAAATGCAAGCTTGCACCCTAATAGAGTAGAGGTTCTGTCTTTATACTAATTCATGTGTTTTTTTACTTCCAGATTGAAGGAGTTGTTTTTCACAGGGATATCTTGAAGGCCCCCATCACTGCAAGACTCCTCAACTGCTCTTATGATGAATGTGCAGGAGTCAGGACAATGTCCTGTCAACATTTTACTTCAGGTAAATACCTTTCAGTCCCATTTATTTTTCATTAACTGTGCTACTAATGTTTCATTTTTGTAACATTTTAACTTAATGCTTGATTTATTACAATGGGGATTATTCTTGAGGTAACTAACCATTTTTGGAGTCTTGGACATTGGGAAAACCCTGAAAAGTTTTTAACCCGCTCATAAGCCATGCCCATAATTTTCTACAGGGTTCCCACTATTTTTTAAAACAAAATTCCTTACTTTTCCCAACAAAAAGCAAAACAATTCCTGACTATTGCAAAGCAGTATTTTTGTTGATAACATAAAAACTATTGCAAAGCAGTATTTTTGTTGATAACATAAAAACAAGCAAGACATTGTCAAAGCAAAAAGAACATTCAAATACAACACAAATGAACAAAATTAAGCAATTAAGGTGTGTATATTTAAATTTTTAGTAAATATCCTAGCAATAGCAAGTGTTCAATTTACTTTAAAAATTGTTGCTTACTTTTTAAGTGCTAGGGCAACTTTTGCAATATGTTCTCCGGGGCATTTAAGAACATACTTATAACTACCACAAGGGGAACCCATCTTTTCTTATATGGAGTTAATGATCTCTTCTTTGTGATAAAAATTGATAGTTTGAGTCAATGCACTTTGTCTATAAAATCTCTCCAATGAGGGTTTCATATTTTGACACATTAATTTGGAGCTTGACTGAGAAGTTGCAGAAGTGGACACCTAAGAAAGATGATAAAGCTGAAGTTGAACTACATAGATGAAGTCTCATAAGATGATTGACATTTTAAAACATTTTCCCCTTGAATACCTGATATCAATATTTCCAGCATAATGTAGCAGTGATGAATTGTATTAATCAAGATTGATGTTCTGACCTGTTGCTCATTACATTGTTTTGTGAAGCCTAGATCCTGAAAAGTAAAATAAAAAATATCATATTATGTTTATAATTTATAGTAAGGCATACATCATATAGACTCTATTCTACACGTACCAAAAATTTGGTAATGCAGAGTCGGAAGAGATATTAATATAGACATATGCATATGAAACAGCATAGTCAGGATTCTCCGCAGGGGAAAGGATCTTGATCACCCAACCTCCCCCTTTTTTATCTCCAAAGTTGGCCCCCACCCCAACAAACAAACAACCCTTGTCTACGCCACAGTGCTTATGAATAATAGTATAATCCCATAAAGTATACACAGAGCACAGGATTGCATAACTATAAATAAAGACTAACTATATACAGTTATGTTAGTTAGGTTCACTGAATGGATGTATCAAGTCAACTAGTTATAATAACTTTTAAATGAAGTTCCGAAGTCAGCCATAAACTAGTAAACTGAGGTACGCAAAAATAATATCACAAAATAACGTAATCATAATAGCCTATTTAAAATGTAGAAGGCCTACTCCATAATTAAATTTAAAGTGAATTTTAAGTCTTCAAATAACTTAAGGGGGGAAGTACACCGTGAAAAATGGAAAAAAGCCTTTTTTTCTATTTAACAGCAACCAGTGATATCAAATTAAAGTGTATTCAATTCTGCACAATAATATGTCATTATTTTTAATTTAAGTTAAATAGTTCTTGCGATATGAATTTTTTGTTATAAGGGGGTGTATCAGAATTTACCCCAAAAAAACAAAAAAACTCCTTATACTTTTTCTATTTCAATTGTATTCAAACAAGGATGACCTCCCCAATAATTGTTTAATACAATGATCAGTTCTTTAAATATGGCGGCTTCCATGGAAATAAACAAAACATTTTTGTGAATATTAAAATTGTCTTAATATTTTTTTAAATTTGTTTATACCATGCCTAGTGATAACAAATATTCAAAGAAACAAGCTTTTCATGAAAATAGATATACTAAGCCTAATATTGGACCATTGATTGATTGAATTGTTGAATATGACTTACTGAGTTACCTACTCCTTGACTTTGTTGAATAAAATTAAAATTTAGTGGTCTTGAAACACCAAATGCCACGCCCACCCAGAACAAGTTAGAAATTAAATTGATAGACATATATCATATATGGAGTAAATGGTTCTCATTTAGATTAAAGTGAACATTAAGTCTAAGACATCTGTAAATCATTTCATTATTTTTTAATGTTTATAATAACAGGGAATCAGCAGTAATTAATTTAATTAGGCAAATTTTTTTAGTCCATCCAATTATTTTTTAGTAAATGTTTAGATATTTATACTCAAAATGCAAACTAATCGATGGATAATATTATATTGAAAATGTGCCATAAGAACAAATATCATGGTTTAAGAGCTGTCCACATTGGTGTTGACTTAGCAACCCTTCTTTTCAATGATGGATCCAAAGTATTGGAGGCTCCTCTAAGATTTGCAGCTTTCTTTTGGACAGTTACGTTCAATTATTTCATTCTGATAGGTGCTAAGCGGATATCGAAGGCACAAAAAACAAATGAATGAGTCCTTAGAAGATAGAAGAACCAGAAGAAGGCTTAAATTTGGGTTATAAGATTCAAAAGTTGAAGCTAAATTACATCCTTATCTTTCAGGGGGGTCATTAAAATTATACAATTTATTTACTTAATGAACAAAATTATTGCGCGTTCATTCGCTAAATTTCGACATTTAATTCACATAAAAAATGATAACTTTTAAAAGTATCAACCAATTTTTTTTAAATTTTGCAAGATGCTATATTATATACTTGTCTATGTCAGCAACTAAGGATATTGTAATACAGTGGAACCCCGCTATAACGTGCCCCGCCATCACGCGAATTCGGATATAACGCGGTCGTAGCATGGCTCCCGAAATTTGAAATTCATTTACTCCATCAGGCCTAAGTTCTTTGAAAATTTTATCCATTGCTTGGAAAGCCATTTTTTAAAGCGAAAAAAAGCACAACTTTTCAAAATATCGTAGAAAATGAGCCCATAAACGCACCACGTTCAAACTTGTATCAAAATTAATGCCGAAAACGAGGCTTTCTTCCAGTAGAACTATAAATAGTATACAGGTATATGTTCTCAGAAAAAAGTTAAATATCGTTAAACCACGCATTAACGATTTTATGGACCCAGATCATCGCGTTATAGCCGGGTTCCACTGTATATTAATAAGTACACATTTTACCATCCATCAAAGTTTGATTTTAAAATGTCAAAATGAAGATACTTTGGGATACAAAAAGTATTCAATAAATGACATTTTTCCTAGTTGTCGCCAGAGCTAATCCATATTTCTGTATGGTTAGAAAATTGTAATAAATTTGACCTTAAAACATTCTAACTAATTTTTTTTGTCTGACGTGCCAGTTTCCAGCATCCCATTTTTCTTTTTTTTTTCCCTCAACGTTAGTAAACTATTATGTTGCACTACTAATGGTTATTTTATGTGTTATTTTGGTTGAATAACCATTCTTCTAGCTTCAGTGAAAATTGGACACTTGTAACTTTAATAGTTCTTTTTTTGTGTGAATTTTTTAGTAGTCGACCTGTGTTCAGGGTGTACCCCCCCCCCCCCCCCCCCATTTTTTTTTTTTTTTTTTTTTTTTTTTTTTTTTTTTTTTTTGTTCGTCCTTTTTTTTGGGTGTTCCCCCCCCCCCCCCCCCCCTTAAAGGCTTACCTCGCGCTCATTAAAAATATGTGTCACGTACATACAGTAAAACCGTTAATAATCATCTTCTTAAGACTAAGACATAACAAAGTACGCTGAGCTTAGTCATTTTAGACAATGCTTGGACGAGTTGTTTTGTATTTATAATGGTTACTTCACAATTGAAAACTAGATTCAAATACTTATTTACTATATTTTATAATATACTTACCCAAACATCTTTTGATCAGCGATGGAAACAGAAAAGAAATATTTCTGGTCTTTCAAAGTAGTATGGTATTCGAAACTTTTAGAGCTCAAAACGCATGCGCATTTAAGGGGAAACCACTAGCGTACTTTTGATAACAGAAAGGCTAAAAATAGACGAGACGACAATTATCATGGAATCCAAATTTATTATTTTTTACAAATAAAAAAAAAACCCGACTAGCAGAAAAATTCCTAAATAGAAAGCTAATTTTCCTGGTTTCCCGACCAGGAAAATTATTCAATCAATTCCCGACTATTTCCAGTTTTCCTTAGTGCGTAAATAAGTAAGTAAAAAGACCTATTCCACATACGGTATTATGTATAACACAGATACTAACTACTAACCTTTCTTTAGGGATATACAGTAACTATTCTAAACATTTCCAAAAATAGGATATTGGCGATCTACAATAACAATATCATTATTCAAAGTAGGTACTTTGATTCTAAGCACAGCCAATAGCCTAAGTTGCCAAATGAGGACAACCATCCCAATTGTTAACATGATCAATTGTGCACACAGGGGTAAGCACAGCCAATAGCCTAAGTTGCCAAATGAGGACAAACATCCCAATTGTTAACATGATCAATTGTGCACACAGGGGTAAGCACAGCCAATAGCCTAAGTTGCCAAATGAGGACAAACATCCCAATTTTTAACATGATCAATTGTGCACAGGGGTAAGTGTTGATTTCCATTCAAAGAAAATCTCGAAAAGCCCAGATTTATGGCATCCAGAGATGTCCCATCATCCTTTACACTTATTGCACAAAACTTTAGTGCCAGAACCTATCTTATCAGTCATCTGCACACCCACAGACACAATCTTCATGGTTTTCTATAATAGAATCAATGTAACTGGAGAAACCTCCTATGATCAACCTTCCCACTTATTCCCTTGAAATGTTTTTTTTTAAAAATAGGCTTACTTATGAATTAGAATCCACATTAAATACTGAAATTTGATTTATAGACTCTAGAGATACATAAACCCATACATTTTTAATGCTGATCATCAGTGGTACTACGGCCCATCAAAGGGCCCTAGGCTGCTGTACCACATCCTGCCATTCAGACATCACCATCAGTGGTACTACAGACCATCAAAGGGCCCTAGTCTGCTGTACCACATCCTGCCATTCAGACATCACCATCAGTGGTACTACAGACCATCAAAGGGCCCTAGTCTGCTGTACCACATCCTGCCATTCAGACATCACCATCAGTGGTACTACAGACCATCAAAGGGCCCTAGTCTGCTGTACCACATCCTGCCATTCAGACATCACCATCAGTGGTACTACAGACCATCAAAGGGCCCTAGTCTGCTGTACCACATCCTGCCATTCAGATCACCATCAGTGGTACTACAACCCATCACATCCTTCCATTCAGACATCATGATCAGTGGCGGTACAGCCCATCAAAGAGCCCTGGTCTGCTCTACAACATAATTCCGTTCAGACATCATCAGAGGTGCTACAGCCCATCAAAAGGCCCTGGTCTGCTGTACAACATCCTCCCTTGTAAGCTGATCCATGGCTTTACGCATCCAGCTGATTTAAGTCCTCTACATCTCAATCCATATCAATCTTGGTTGACGGATGAGCCGTTAACCTCTAGGCTTCTGTCTGTAGATCACTTTTTCTGCTCTACAATCTAATATCCTCTCAAGGTTTCCTGCCCAGTGCACCTTTTAATTGCAGTGACTATGCATGGGTCTTGGAACAACTGATACATCCCCATCCATTATCATCTAACACTGGACTGAACAATTTTTGTATTGAGCAGGTTCTCTGCTTTTGTCTGGCTGCTGTGCATAAAACTAGTCTTGTTATAAAAAAAGAGGTGTATAGGGCCATCTTAGTTTTCCTTGAGAGACTTCTGCTTCCTAAGAGTAGTATCTTGTGTAGGTCAAAATAAGAACAGTTACCTGCTATCTTTTCTGCCCTCATTTATAGTGGCTCACAGTTGTAGATATTTGAAAATATGTATGCATGGCATCTTTCGTCTGCGGGAGACGATAGATTATCTTTATTGCTTGCAGCTCTTGCTGTGTCTGGTGAGACCAATCCTCGAATGGCAGTCTCTGTTACATTTCCCACACACGAATGCGGTGGAGCAGCATTTACCGGCCTTCCTCCTCGCTCTTTTTGCAGCTGTTTCCGCCCTGTTTTGCTCCTCGGCATGTAGTGATCCTGCCTTCACGATGTTCCGCCATGAGGATTGATCCTCTGCCAGCTCCTCCCAGTTTGAGATGTCGATGATTGCCGACTTCGTCTCTTTTGCATATGTCTAAGTATCTCAGACGAGGCCGTCCAACTGACCTTTTCCCTGTCGTCAGCTCGCTGTATAACCGTCCTTTGGTATGCCACCAGGGTGCATTTGCTTGACGTGTCCAAGCCAGCGGAGGCGTCTTTGGATTAACATGGCTGGGACGCTACACGTTTGTTTGGGACAGGACATCCGTGTTGGCGACTTTGCTCGATATATTGGATCCCAGATATGTGAAACTGTGAACAGTATCCAAGTCATAGTCGTCGATGGCGATAGTGGGGAGGGAGTCAGCGCCCTCTGCCATAATGTTAGTTTTCTTTAGGCTAATTGTCAGGCCAAACTCTTTGCAGGCTGCGGATAGGCTGGATACGAGGCTCTGCAGGCCGTCTGCTGTGTGAGATACCAAAGCGGCATCGTCCGCAAACAAGAACTCCCGCAGCATGACCTTTCTTGTTTTAGTCTTAGCTCTAAGGCGGGCAATGTTGAATAATTTGCCGTCAGCTCTAGTGTGGATGTATATCCCCTCGCTGTTGTTCTTAAAGGCATACTGGAGTAGGATGGAGAAAAAAAAATGCAAATAAAGTAGGAGCTAGCACGCAACCTCGCTTTACTCCACTACCCACTGGAAAAGCTTCTGAGGCGGCACCGTTATAGCACACTGTGCCCTGCATGTTTTCGTGGAACTGCTTTATGATGTTAAGCAGTCGTGTAGGGCAGCCTATCTTTTTTAGGATCTGAAACAGGCCGCATCTGCTGACAAGAGCAAAAGCCTTAGTGAGGTCGACAAACGCAATGTATAAAGGCATATGTTGCTCCCTGCATTTCTCCTGCAGCTGGCGCAGAGAGAAGATCATGTCTATGGTTGACCTACCAGCACGAAAACCACATTGCAATTCTGGGAGTACACGCGATGCCAGGGTCTGTAGGTCTGTATTTGAAAGTAGCCTCTCTCTAAACAGGCTTAGCGCTTTTAAAGTGGCAATCTAAAAATCATGTCCATATCCAGGCTTAGGTCGATTTCCATTAGTAACAGTCCCAGTTCTCGTTCATTTTTTTTCGTAACATTTTTTGTTTAAATGGCTGGGTGCTTTACCCTGTGCCCGACCATCTGGGTGGCTGCCCCTTTAAGCTCTCTTGGTAGGTGCCTTTATTTTCGGGTAATGTTAACAAACCTTTTTGGATGCCTCCAATTTCTACAAGGCAGTTAAGTAGGTTCTGATTTTGTTCCACCCCCAGGTATTTTATATCCGATCATATCTGGTGGGTTTTCCCTTACCGCCCTTACCTTATCATCTAAAAAGGTTTGATGTCTTCCTAGTGGAAGAGTTAAAACATGAAGAGTCCTTGCAATGTAAATACATGCCTATTTCTGAGTTAATGTTTCCCACAATCTTCAAATTGCATCGTGTGGGGTGGTTGGTGCCTGCCCCACATAGGGAAATCATTCCATAAACCAAAGAGAAGTAGCAGAATAGATTCATTATGTTAGCCTACAATATTATAATTCATTCTAAAATAGTGTAATAAATTGCCCACCATATCAATGTAGTATTCATCAATGAAGTTCAGTGGGGGAAACTGACCAAATTTGGCTTTGCATCAAATTAGTTTTTTCCTAAATTCTATTAATCACTAGATTTTTTTAAAGGGGGGGGAATAACCTGTAATTTCTTGAAACTTAGACTATATGTTAAAGTTAAGTACTTTCCCTTGGTTGCAGCTCTTTTAAAAAACTGGCTAATTTTCTCCCTCCTGATTCAAGTCCCATTACAATTAAATTTACAATTGGCTTTGAAGGTTGATTAATAAAAAAAAAACTACAAATATCTTTAAGTTTTAAATTAGGTTTATTAAATCACCTGATAACATGATGTGGATAACTATATGGTGTGGTTTGTTTTAATAATAGTCATATTGTAACCATTACAACTACTTTATCAGTTCATTGAGTCATATTTTAACCATTACAACTACTTTCTCAGTTCATTGAATTGAGTCATATTGTAACCATTACAACTACTTTCTCGGTTCATTGAGTCATATGATAACCATTACAACTACTTTATCAGTTCATTGGGTCATATTGAAAACATTACAACTAATTTCTCGGTTCATAAGTCATTTTGTAACCATTACAATTACTTTCTCAGTTCATTGAGTCATTTGCAGACATGTTTACTCTTCACATTTGTAAAATTGATTAAAATATACTAATGTCCAGTTGTGTTTCAAATTCATCTCAGCAATGGCTTATTACTACATTGTCAGATTACACGGTTCAGCTGCTAAACATATTGCATGATATGAGATTACATGAGATCCGAAATATACGTTTTAAGAATGTATTTTCACAACCCTCTGTGGAAGATAATTACACAACGACATGTATACTGTAACATGTATTTTCACAACCCTCTGTGGAAGATAATTACACAACGACATGTATACTGTAACATGTATTTTTAAAAATTAATCACAATACAAATGAATCTTTTTTTAATTTTATTAATTGAATTATAAGCTGACTAATTTAATCAAGCTGTAGCTTAGTAAGATAATTATTTAGTTAGTGATTTAGATACGAAGGAGGTAAATCTCACTAAAATTATCAACTTCTACCAAATACAATGCTAAAATACAATGATAAAATACAAGAAGGAGCATTCCCCTGTTGAGGATATAATAGTAAATGTCATATTGAAAACACAATCTTTGGTACCAATCTTATGATAAAATACAATGAGGAGCATTCCACGGTTGAGTACATAATGATAAATGTCATATTGGAAACACAATCTTTGGTACCAATCTTTTAACTTTAGTTTAAAATCAGTTTTGCTTAATCTAAAATTACATCCTTAACCCAAAAATTGGTTTTTAACCAAATCTGTGACTTCCACTTCCAACTAAAGATATTTCTCAAATTGCCCTAACAGATATTCTTTTAGAAAATACCCTTTCTCATCTATACCTAACGTGCTACTCATGTCAGCTGTATATTGAGTTTGAATAGAGGTAGGTCTTATTTTATTGTAACTGCAAAATTATGATAAGCAATGTCGCATGTGATGTCTTTGGTGTCAGCATCTTGAGGGAAGCTTTTGTTCCAACTAACATCAGTAAAAAGCAGCCACTTATACTGCACCGCAACACGGATTCCCGGAAATAGTAACCCATTTTGAGCATGCTCTAAATTTTAATTTACTGTAGTTATTAAGGGAAATGAAATTTGCAGCTACTAGATATTGGAGTTAATTAACATTTTTTCCAACAATGAAGATTTTACAGCCATTCATTAATGGTGCTCCATCAATTTTCAGTAGGAATTTTTCTTAACTAACAGAACTACCCTAAAATAGGAAATATAAATTTTTCATTATATGTTCTTTGTGTCTATGAAGGGAGATGATCACTGAGAGCTGGTAGGATGAATGCTTAAACAATACAATGTTACATTATATGTACTTTGTGTCTATGAAGTGAGTTGCTCACCGAGAGCTGGTAGGGTGAATGTTATGTTGCATCATGTAAAGCACACAAGCCACTTGTCTTTAAAATTTAAAAAAAAAATGAAAAGCACAGTTGATGATGCTTTGTTGGTCTCCAGCTTATTTGTAAAGACCAATTAAAACTAAATGTCTCCTCTGTGTTGTCAGCTCACATTGCTCACCTAAATGTAAAGGTATTGTTAATTAAGGCTGAGACATTTGTAGAAAAGATGGATTGGTCTTTTACTCTTGTTATATCTTTCATAGACTCTCCTTTGTCTCTGCTAATCAAAACCATGCAATAGTTTATAATGTTAAAAATGACTTACCAATATAATGCCCCAATCAGATGGTCCTGGTGTTTCCTAAAATTTCTCAAGCCTCTCAGCACGGGGGGGGGGCACAACAGCTCGCTTTGAGAATCACTGAAGTAGATTGTTTGGGATAGAACCGAGTTAACTGTAGACCTGTGTTTCTTAACATTGGGTACCAACATGAGGTCCGGCAATTTAAAGATTATTGTGTTTGGAAATTGGGGGGTGGGGGCACACTTTTTAAAGGTGACTACTTTATTTTATTGTGACTTTAGCATGTTCCAAATTAGACATTTTTATTTACACTTTCTCTATAAAGGAGTAAGGGAGGGGGTCAGGGAGGTGGTGATTTGAAACCTTTTTTGGGTATTCAGGTGGTGGGCAGTGGGGAAAACAAAATTGAGTGAAGAACTACTGGAAGTAATGGGTTAAAAAAAAAGTTTAGCTTCATTTGAATAAGGTCGATAACCACTGTGCTATAGTATTATATCTGAAGTAAACTTCCATGGGTAAAAGATGTTGGAATTGATACTGAAACACATGTTAAATTAGTTAAGCATTCATTCATCATGACCTTTAATTATTCTTCAACAGGTTTAAAATAATGGAACGCTGAATGGCAAGAGAAATCAAACCTCAGCAGGGCATGCTCCACTGAACAACTGAAGTATAGGCGAGAGGGACTCCGCCTGATATTCTTAAATAAAGTGGTCATGGGACTGGTGCCGGCCATCCCAGCAGGCACATACCTCACCCCACTGAACACTGACTTCACCAATGACAACCCCATAAACAATTACACCCGAAACAATAGCAAATGCTTCACTGTGCCTCTGTGCAACACAGTGCAGTATAAACAATCTTTCTTCCCACGCACAATAAATGGAACCAACTGGACAATGGCGCTGTGAATTTGACATCGGTGGAAAGCTTCAAGGCTGGCCTGGCATCTGCTAGGAGCTGTTAGACTAGCAACACCATTCCCCTAACCCTTGCACAGATGCCAGTATATGGATGCAGCAACGAACACTACCAGAACCAGAATGATCTTCCATCTCATAGAAGTCAATCCATGAAATGTCAATTTTGGACAAGATAAGGTATGTGAACTTTTACTATGAAATGAATGAGTGTGATATGTTAGGCCACCTGGGTATAGCAAATAGTAAATGTAAAGTAAAGGCTCAACAATTATACAGCAAAATACTCGTTAAAAATACCTTTAGCATAACCACCCGCCCACTGAACTACTTAAATGAAAACGTGCACTGGACATAATCTATTTAAAATGTATTGGTTATTTTGAACGAAATAAATTAAATATAAAACAATAGTTTTTATTTGAAATTTATTAACCATAAAAAAAACAACAAATGTTATTCTTATTTAAATCAAAATTTAAATTAGTCATCGTTATTTAATATTTTATTTAATATAAAAAAGACAGCAATATTTATCGTTTAAAAATTTTATTAAATTTAAATATAACACCAGAAATAGTTATTGTAATTTAAAATTTCATTAAATATAATAAAACCAGCAATATTTATTATTTTAAAATATAAAAAAAATACGTAATAGTCATTTTTATTTAAAATGTTATTAAATATAAACTTAAGCTATAGTCAAAGTTATTTAAAATTTTATCAATCTCAAAAAATGGATAACATTTCCTAGTCATGATAAAAAAATAAGGTTATTTAGAGGATAACCTTTTAATTATAATATCTGAAGTTGACTATCTGTATTTTCAAAAATTTCACCAGTCACCATGGTCACCGTAGCCTGCTAGTCATATTATCCAACAATGTAAAAATCTTGATTTTTAAGATCTTGTCTCAGCCACCATCTGTGTAACTTTGGCCATCCTTAAATTCCATTTCACTCAGACCTGATGCTTGGATTGGCAACTTGTACAGATCTGTCTCTACATGGTCTATCCATCTAAGCCTAGATCTGCCTCAGATCTGTCTCTACATGGTCTATCCATCTAAGCCTAGATCTGCCTCTGAGCCATTTTCCTTGACAGTGTCCTGCCCTTTTGTTATCTGTTGTTCCATTGTGTATCTATATTGATCCTTTGTTGGAGAATATTTCTCTCCCATGTGTCCAATTTTTACATAATTACTAATGGTCTTATTACAATTGTTTGGCTTGTAATGTTTTTACTTTTGAGGTTTTTTTAAACCCCTGAAGTATGCCCGGTTTTTCGGCCAATATTATTTATGTTAGTAAGTTATTACCTACTACAAGTCATTAGGTTCTGATTTTGGTCTTCCCCTTTCTGCCATCTGGGGAGGCACCAAAGGACAGAAGAGTAACTCCGCACAAGATTTTGAATGTCTAGTCACTACCGCAGACCTGTTTACTCTTACGATTTTGGCGTACAATGTACGATTTTTAGATGTCTTTTACGTTTGTACGCCGAGACCCGCCAAAACTACGATTTTCAGAGGTCGGGTGAAAAGTATTTGGGTAATTGTGTCCAATTTAAAAAAAAAATAAAAGTTTTCGGTTGTGGAAGCTTTAGCCCTTTTGGCCCCGCATTGAATGGACCCAGAAAAACGATGGGTTTTTGTATATATTTTTTATAGTTGGGACCATCCTTCATTATATTATGTACGCACTGAAAGGGGAGGCGGCGGTTGTTGATTAAAGAGATTGGTGCATACCAGAAACACGGGTAGGTGGGGGGGGGATAGGTGGGAGATTCAAAAGATATCAAAATATCACCGCAACGCATCCTATTGATGGTGTTGATTGTCTTAGTGTTGCTTTGCGTGTCACAGTGAACCAGCCAGCTGTGTCAGCAGCAATCTTTAGGCTAGTCGCCTGGCAACAACTTCACTCGCCACCTCCTTGGACTGCTACTGCTAGCAAGCGTGTGTTCGTCTGAACCACGGGGATTGTGAAGAGAGAAAACTAGAGGTGTAAGATTTAGTCAGTGGCATTAAAAAAATATTTTAGAATTCGTAGAGCAGCTCTATCCAGAGGCGTAGCGAGGGAGGGGGCAGGAGGGGACATATGTCCCCCCGGGCGCCAGCTAGTTAGGGGCATATTTCTTTCAGAAATTTTCCCCCGGGGGAGCACTTCAGATTTTCGGGGAAGGGGTACTTCAGATTTTTCGGGGAGGGGGGGGTAGGGGGCAGTGCCAGCAGTTCCAGTTGATTTATTGTTGGACATATTTTTGCTCCTGGGGGACACTTGGCTTTCCGCGGAGGGAGGGGCACTGCCCCCCCCCCCCCCCCC
>CAXITT010000325.1:882821-897821 GCA_964033795.1 Lymnaea stagnalis
CTAGCAATGTTCTATTATAGTTTTTCTGTGCCATGTCAATCCTAGCGATGGAATCTAGCAATGTTCTATTATAGTTTTTCTGTGCCATGTCAATCCTAGCAATGGAACCTAGCAATGTTCTATTATAGTTTATCTGTTCCATGTCAATCCTAGCAATGGAATCTAGCAATGTTCTATTATAGTTTTTCTGTGCCATGTCAATCCTAGCAATGGAATCTAGCAATGTTCTATTATAGTTTTTCTGTGCCATGTCAATCCTAGCGATGGAATCTAGCAATGTTCTATTATAGTTTTCTGTGCCATGTCAATCCTAGCAATGGAACCTAGCAATGTTCTATTATAGTTTTTCTGTGCCATGTCAATCCTAGCAATGGAATCTCAGTTCCCCTCAGCTCAGTATTAAAACTGCACCCAGTTCCCACCACTTACAAAAGGTTACAAAAGTTGACCTGATATTACCACTGCTCATGGTTATGAAGAAATCCAAATGTTTGTATCTTCTTTGGTTGTTATGCATAGCTTTCTAAGGTGGACAGATAAAATGATCAGATTGAATTAGCAACTATTGTTTGAAGTTAAATGAATTAGCATTTATTGTAGCTATGGATGAATGAGACTTTGAGAATAGTATCAGTCCAGTATGGTACTGGCTGGTGACCAAGGTGATGAAGGAAGTGAAACTAAACTTATATTCAAACCCTCAAACTGTCCTGTTATAAACAATAAAATGACTATTGTAAATGTGAATGACAAGTTTTACAATTTTAAAAGGGAATAACTGTCATAAACTAATTTAAAACACTAGAATATATTTGTTAAATCTTGTTGAACTTGTCAAAACAAAAGCCTTATTGATTTGAATTTTATTTTTTTTTAATGAAAGGGATTTTGAAAAAAATAACTACCATAGTTTAAATTCTAATAGTGAAAGCTTTGAAGAATAGGGTGTACCAGTGTATTAAGTCAATAATTATTTTGTTAAATAAAATTTCTAACCACATAAATAATAGGGGTGTGCCGGAATCCGGTTCCGACGGATTTACATGTATCCGGAACAACCGGTATCCGGAATATACCGGATCATAATCTGAAATAAAAGTAATTCTCTTTCCCGAATTCCACACGATCACGATACATTAATCGATTGTTTCGAGCGTTGAGCTTGTTTAATGTTTAATATTCCGAACATACCAGAGGCTAGAGTCAGCACCGCTAATAGTGGCCAATAGTGTAGGGACTTTGATAAGAAAATTTAAACTTTTTGTAAAAATAAACCAATGGCATAGTTGAAAAGATGTAATTTTTTAAAGAATTATAACACCAAAATCATATTTTTAGCTGTTGTAGTTTTAAAGTTATGAATTTTTAAAGTACGACTTGGTTTGTCATTTTTTAACATGGACTGCATCTCCACATTCTGTGATCTCATTCCGCCAATCCCGTCATGCGCAATGACTATATAGTTTATATAAGGCAACGCATTCCCTGCCTTATCACTAAAATACTGTTTAGACTTAGTTTAAACTTTCAACTTTGGCACATGAATAATTAATTAAAGCTTTCCCTGACCAATGGTTTAATAGTTTTTGCACACGGCAAACTCTTATGAATGAAACTCTGAGGTAGTACTACGATACAGTTATGCAAGTGGCTGTGAATGGTTGCCAATGACAACGTGTTGCACACGGTAAATTCTGATCATTTATAATATGGATTCTACCAGGTTGTTAAAGCTCAAATTAAAACATTCCAGTTTAAATGTCTTTAAAATGCATTCTGAAACACAAGTTATCAATTATTTTGATGTAAATAGTGATAATAAATTAATATTTCCTAAGTATCTGCAACTTCCGCCATTAAAAAGGGGGGCGTTGCCAACCCCATGACGAAATTAGGTTGAGCGAGCTGCATGACCTGCTGCGAACGCGTAGAAACATGGCGTCTCTCGTAAGACATTTATCGCTGTTAAAATTGGCATACGTGTAGATCAATAGATTCCCCAGATGCAAAAAAAATTTGGTAGTGACAAATTTTTTCCTTCGACTTAATTTTAATGATGAAAGTTGCCTTATATTTACCAAGGATTTTCTCAAAGCTGACTGATGGTAAATGAAAAAAGTAATTGATTAAAATGTAGGCCAAGATGTCTACCTAATTATAAGGCCGAAAACGGAACTCAAATATATATCGAAAGTACTAATTTAATAATAAAAAGACACACACATCGGAAAATTAAAAACTCGGATTATTTGGCGCCGATTGCGAATTCCCTATACACAAAAAGTAGTAGTCTACCTTGACTTACCGAAGTATCTACCAATAGTACCAAATTCCGGAATCCGGGAGAAACCGGAATCCGGATCCGGCGGATTTCGCATAAGAAAATCCGGATCCGGTTGGAAAAAACGAATCCGGCACACCCCTAATAAATAACTTATATTTTATTAAAACTTTGTATCTATTGTTTAAACTTTGAATTAAAAGTTATGGTTAAATATCAAAGGCCTGACAAAAAAGCATGATTGTAGGTTAAGACACTAAATAAGGAACTTTACTATACTTTCTACCTGCTATTGCGAGGTCTAAACACCTAAAAATACAATTTTTTTAAGATTATAGCTGAAACAGGTTTTGTATACTCATAAAAACAATAAAACTTATATTTAGGAAATATTTAATCAAAATTCTTTATTTTAGAATAAATTATCTATGTAATGATGTTTCCGTTTCTAATATCATTTAGTTCTTAGAAATGTTTATCTTATATATAATATTGGCCTAGCCTATCCATTTTCGTGCGCCTTGAACAATATTTTTTTCTAAAAATTATAATATGTCCTTAAAATTACAATGGAAAAAATCTATATACCATTCTAAATATTATCTTTTACATTGAAAGAACTTGATGCATAAAAATGTAACCAAACTTTTGCCTCGCTTCTTTTCTATTTTATTATACAATCGTAAAAGACAATTCTTTTATCTAGAATTTACAGCAATTTGCCCATGGTTTTTTATACAACTGAACTATATTTTCTTTTAAAAAGAAAATCTGATACCTATTTTTCATGATTGTAATAGGTAATATCATTGGATTTAAAGATATTGTCATAAACACAAAATACATACACATTATCCCCCCCCCCCCATAAATGTTAATAAAATATCTTCTCAAGGTAGGCAAGCACACTAATTTATCCACACCCCTGACTTGATTAAAATTCTAAATGCTTAGCACCATTTTCCTACACATTGTTCCTACAGATCTTTTTTACAAATATTAAATGCCATATTTTGAAAGATTATGTTATTTATTTCAACCAATAAATTCCTTACCAAAGTTCTAATCTGTGACATAATTGGTCATAGAGTTATTTATAGCAAAAGGAACCAATAGCAAGTTCATATGGTTTGTTCTTATTTGGGTCAGTGGTTTTTGGCTATGAATTTTCATTGCACATTCTTATAAATATGATAAATGTACATTTAGGATTTGAATTAATGTAAAACTTATTAAATATTGAAAGGACAAAGCTAATATTTAAAGTGGTATATTAACAATTTAACAAGCGATCAATTATAGTTGTGAAGATTAGTTTAAAAAAGGGAAAGGAAAATATCCTTTAAGTCAGTCAGTGAAATTTAAAAGCTTGAGTTTTGCAATTTTAAATTAAGTTCTCATACGACTACTCTAATTTTTGTCACTATTTTAATTTCACTATAGTAACAACGCAATATGAGTAGTAATTTATCCATTTGGAAAACCAGCGGTTCTCAACCAGAATAACATCATGAAACGGGATTGAGAGGGCGGGAGTTTTCTGTCAGACACGATCAAGAAATAAAATTACTGCATCGTGCTAAATTTATATGAGGTGGGTGTACTGGTTCCTATAGCAGTACATTCGTGGGGTATAGAAAATGAGAAGATAAAAATTTAACACCAGTATCCGAATTTCTTTTCTGGTTATCTAAATATGAGAATGAGATAGGCTGACAATATAACGCTATTTATTAAGTTTATTTTTTTAAAAAGGGGAGGAAAATAACAGTTAAGTTAGTCAATGAAATTTAAAAGCTAGAGATTTGCTATTTTAAATTAAGTTCTCATACAATAAATATAATTTTTGTCAGTAGTATCAGAATGTTTTTGCCGGTAGACTGTTATAAATATAAGGCTGACCATATAACGCTAAAGAAATGAAATGATTTAATATGTTCAGTTTATTATAAATTTGAAGTTATATATGAACTTATCTATAAATTATGAACTAAGATTTATTTTTAATAAATCATGATCTGGAAAATCTTTAGTGCGTTGTTAATGCTGCGAAATTTAATGTGATTTTAACATGGAAATAAAAAGCTTTAAATTATTTGATTCAATAACAGCATGTGAAAAAACAGATGATGTATTTTACCCTAGTTTAAAGTAAACATAATAAATACAATTGCTTGCGTAGTAAAAGAGCAAATTTTAGCTTTGTATTCTTAAAATAGTTTTTTTTACATTTTTATTTCAAAAATATGCTTTTATCAAATTTATAAAATAACAAAAATTCAATGTTTAAAAAAGTCAATTAGTGCAGGGAAACTTCATAACCAAACCATAGGAACTGGTTTATTTTGAACTCCTTAGTTATTAATGTAAGGAATTATGCAACAATGTGAGGTAAAAGGAATTTAGTTTAGGGATATGCAAAAAATGTGTGGTTGTGTACGTGGATGATTTCTATAAGTTAGAACTGGTGAATATTAATATCCTGAATAAAAGGTTTTTGATAATTAATCATATTTAGGGAAAGATTTTATTTTAAAAGATATATACGAGTTATTAATTTAGATAAAAGAATTGTATTACAACAATGTAGTAGAAAAAGAAGGCAATGCCGTATTTATCGGCGTATAACAAACACTTTTTGTCCTAGAAAATAGGGGGCAAATGATGTGTGCGTGTTATACGCCGATATAAATAAGGTAAATTTAAAATGGTATATAGAGTTTACGTTGTAAAATTAAGATTTTATTCACAATAATGGTTAATAAAACATATCTATTTCTTTTCAGATGATGCTGAGCAATAAGGTGCAGCTTACATCCCATTAGTGAACACTGACAGTACCTTAATCAGATGGTGCTGAGCAATAGGTGCAGGTTACATCCCATTAGTCAACACTGACAGTACCTTAATCAGATGGTGCTGAGCAATAGGTGCAGGTTACATCCCATTAGTCAACACTGACAGTACATTAATCAGATGGTGCTGAGCAATAGGTGCAGGTTACATCCCATTAGTCAACACTGACAGTACATTAATCAGATGGTGCTGAGCAATAGGTGCAGGTTACATCCCATTAGTCAACACTGACAGTACATTAATCAGATGGTGCTGAGCAATAGGTGCAGGTTACATCCCATTAGTCAACACTGACAGTACATTAATCAGATGGTGCTGAGCAATAGGTGCAGGTTACATCCCATTAGTCAACACTGACAGTACATTAATCAGATGGTGCTGAGCAATAGGTGCAGGTTACATCCCATTAGTCAACACTGACAGTACATTAATCAGATGGTGCTGAGCAATAGGTGCAGGTTACATCCCATTAGTCAACACTGACAGTACATTAATCAGATGGTGCTGAGCAATAGGTGCAGGTTACATCCCATTAGTCAACACTGACAGTACATTAATCAGATGGTGCTGAGCAATAGGTGCAGGTTACATCCCATTAGTCAACACTGACAGTACATTAATCAGATGGTGCTGAGCAATAGGTGCAGGTTACATCCCATTAGTCAACACTGACAGTACATTAATCAGATGGTGCTGAGCAATAGGTGCAGGTTACATCCCATTAGTCAACACCCAAATTATTAGAGATGGTCACATTCAACAAATGGAAGGAAATGAATATGTCATTAATTTATAGATGGTCAGAAAATTATTTGGATGTAAAAATGAAATAAAAGAAAAATATTTGATGGTCAGGAAAAGAATAATAAGATATGTAAATAAATTATTTGGAAAAATAAAAAAAAAAATGAATAGAAAACATTGTGAGTGTTTTAATTTATTTATTTAGAAGAAAAATAAAATGAAAACATGAATGCTCTTTATTTTAAGGGGAGAAAAACAAAAATTCTCCCCGCGAGACTATCTCCATAGAGATGAAAACATGAATACTCCTGGTGATATAAAGTGAGGTGTCTTTACAAAAGTAACACATGTTAAATTGATGGTGACTTGTTTGGTAACCTAAGGACTTGGTGAAATCCAAGCTACCTATAAAATGTAGGCATCTTATTCCACCAAGTCCTCCAATTACACACATGTCACAGGCAAAGTGTGAAATCCAGGCATTCTATAATCATTCTGATCAAGGTTTTGTACTTTCAATTTAAATGTTTTTTTTAATAAAAAGTACAGGTAGTCAAGATATAGGATGCCTGGATTTCATATGTCACAGGCAAAGTCACTTTGCCTGGGCAAAGTCACTTTGCCTGGGCAAAGTCACTTTGCCTGGGCAAAGTCACTTTGCCTGGGCAAAGTCTCTTTGCCTGTGACGTATGAAATCCAGGCATCCTATAGACTTCTGATCAATGTTTTTTTACTTCAATTTAAATGTTTTTTTGTTTATAAAAAAAGTTCAGGCAGTCATGATATAAAATGCCTGGATTTCAGACTTTTCCTGTCACATGCAAAATCAATCCATCATCAATTCAACATTTGCTAGTTGTCATTAGATCAATTACAATCTCAAGATCTCACCAAGAACAATTTACAATGAATAATCTCTATAGATGGTGTTTAGTTTTTGTACAAAAGACATTTGTATGTTTATCACAGGGGGCTTTGACATTGTAATTCTGCATTGCCCCTGTTGTTATTTTATTGCTGGTCGCCAAATAATTAAATTCTTTTTGTGCACAATTCGAACCTTATCATTTGATGACCAGCAATATATACAGTATCACACATGCTTAACAGATACTAGACAACATATTTACAACCGTATATGTCCAAAACCTTATGGTATGTTTACACTACCAAATTTGTTACTGTACTAGATTTCTCAAATTTTACACAAGGTTTGTTGAGGACTGAACAAAATAGGATGGGATTGTTTCTGTAACTTGCCAACAGACACAACCGCGACACTATAAAAACCTGAGAAAACAAAATGGCCCCGTTTTTATTACAGTGTGTAGCTCGTATAGTAAGCAGCTCATATTGAGAAAGCTCATTATAGTGATCAGCTCGTATAGAGTAGCTTGTATACTGAGCATTTCATAGTCACAGAAAGTTGAGAATCCATGTAACAAATCTGCAGTGTAATACCCGGTACATTTGATGACCAACACTGTATACATTCTTTACTAATAATATTGACATATTTAAAGGGTAGATCTACAAAGTCTTATGCCCACAAAATCAAATACAAGAAAAGTGAGAATCAAGTTACAAACTATAACATGGAAACAAATTTAAATATAATTCATATAAGTAAGTAGAAGCATGGACTAAAACATTTAGATATTGGTTCACAAGTTCATACACACATAATTTATTTTATAAATAAAACCATCCATCCAATAACTATCAAGAATAAAAACAAATGGTGGTCACATGTTCATGTTGTTGGTACTACTGGTGGTCACATGTTCATGTTGTTGGTACTACTGGTTNAGGGTAGATCTACAAAGTCTTATGCCCACAAAATCAAATACAAGAAAAGTGAGAATCAAGTTACAAACTATAACATGGAAACAAATTTAAATATAATTCATATAAGTAAGTAGAAGCATGGACTAAAACATTTAGATATTGGTTCACAAGTTCATACACACATAATTTATTTTATAAATAAAACCATCCATCCAATAACTATCAAGAATAAAAACAAATGGTGGTCACATGTTCATGTTGTTGGTACTACTGGTGGTCACATGTTCATGTTGTTGGTACTACTGGTTGGTACTACAATCATGGATGAAGTATCTCGGTGGTAGCCAATCATGGATTTAGTTTCTCAGTAATTCACAATCATGGATGCATCTCAGTTGTACCCAATCATGGATGTATCTCAGTGGTAGCAAATCATGGGTGTGTATCTGAGTGTTACACAATCATGGATGTAGTATCTCAGTGGTAGCCAATCATGGATGTAGTATCTCAGTGGTAGCCAATCATGGATGTAGTATCTCATACTCCAAGTTACCCAATCATGGAGGAATCTCAGCTGTACCCAATCAAATCATAGAAGTATCTCATTTGTACCCAATCATGGATGTAGTATCTCAGTGGTAACAAATCATGGGTGTGTATCTGAGTGTTACACAATCATGGATGTAGTATCTCGGTGGTAGCCAATCATGGATTTAGTTTCTCAGTAATTCACAATCATGGATGCATCTCAGTTGTATCCAATCATGGATGTAGTATCTCAGTTTTAACAAATCATGGGTGTGTATCTGCGTGTTACACAATCATGGATGTAGTATCTCAGTGGTAGCCAATCATGGATGTAGTATCTCGGTGGTAGCCAATCATGGATGTAGTATCTCAGTGGTAGCCAATCATGGATGTAGTATCTCATACTCATAGTTACCCAATCATGGAGGAATCTCAGCTGTACCCAATCAAATCATAGAAGTATCTCATTTGTACCCAATCATGGATGTAGTATCTCAGTGGTAACAAATCATGGGTGTGTATCTGAGTGTTACACAATCATGGATGTAGTATCTCGGTGGTAGCCAATCATGGATTTAGTTTCTCAGTAATTCACAATCATGGATGCATCTCAGTTGTATCCAATCATGGATGTAGTATCTCAGTTTTAACAAATCATGGGTGTGTATCTGCGTGTTACACAATCATGGATGTAGTATCTCAGTGGTAGCCAATCATGGATGTAGTATCTCATAGTTACACAATCATGGATGTATCTCAGTTGTACCCAATCATCAATCATGGATGTATCTTACTTGTACCCAATCATGGATGTAGTATCACAGTGGTACCCAATCATGGATGCATCTCAGTTCTGATGACCAAATTAAAATTGAAAATATCAAAAATAATTCACGATGTATAAAGTTTCCAAAATAGGATAACAAATTTTCGTCTTTATCTTAATTTACCTCTTGGTCAAACTCAGTATCAATAAAAAACATACTGACTAAATCTGATTTGAAATAAAACTAACTAAAAACTGGAAATACATTTACTTAATGGATATTACAATACCTGGGTCAAGTGAAGCATGACATCAAGAAAAATTGTTTTCAATCAGATCACATCCTGGAGGAAATCATCCAATGTGTTTATAGAAACAATCTGTAAATAGAGAAATTATAAACTTGTTTGTCTAGTTTTATATAGTGTGTTCTGTAGTTTTAATTTTAGATTTCCCGTAGTTGACGTAAGCATAGGGCCTCAATAATCTATTGAGCAACCAAATTTTACAATCAAGATTTTATAGATCACATGATTTACTAAACAAACTAAAAAATACTTAAAAAGTTATAGAAATTTAAATTAAATCTTTTAAAAACATTAAGGATTTATATTAAATTATCCTTTGCTGTCCTCTCCATACTACATTGAAGCTAAATGTTTATTTTTATGTTATATTGTTTTTACTGTGGTTTGTTTACTAATGCAGGCTTCTTGTCAACATGGTTTGTTTTTGTTGCATCTGTTCCCATACTTGATTTAGCTTATTTCCTTAGATTAAATATTGACACACTGATTAAATATTGACACACTGATGTTAATGAGGAGGGCATTTTGACCTATTCCATATGTTTTTATAACTAAAATTATACACCAAGTCCTAAGTTTTGTTTATCTTAAGTAAATCAAGTCAGATATGTGAGATAGCAAGGTATAAAACTAGTCTTATGAAATCATTTCTCCAATAACAAAATGTGTCTACCATGAGTATTGCAATTTTCCATGACTACTTTACCTCTCCATATTCCATGTACCCAAACAAATATTTCTCATCACTAATGTACTTCTCAATAAACCCAAAACAATATTGAATTTCCCACATAACTTGTTACCCTATTTTTGTATGGCCTAAATATTTATGTTTGATAAAAATACTTTAGCAATTTATAATATATTTTTAAGGATTTATTAATCTTTATTTTACAATGGTTGATACATTTTTAATTCATCAGTCACTTTAGTGTTATGAATTTTATTTGTTAGTAAGATGTGCTGTGAGCATGTTAAAATAGCATGGATAAAACTTTAATTACAAGCGCTGTACTATATAAGTATTCAACAAAACTAAAAGCCTTTCAACACTGTCAACAGCTCTTGGCCTTGAGTTTTTTTTAAATTGAAGTACTGAACAACAAATTTAAATCAATATTCTCATAAAATTAAGATTCTAATCCCTTAGCCTACTATCGTAATTGTGGTTATCACTTTATTCTTAAGTCAAGAAACTATGTAACCCAGCCACGCAGCCCAGCTTTTTTGAGTGGCAATGTATTAAGTACATAATTTTAAATAATCATTAACCATTTAGCCTAATGTTAAACACTAATTTATTTGAAGTTTGTATTAGAAGTCCTAAAAACTAGAACGAACTTAGTGTTGATAAGTGAGAATAGACTACATAATCAGTAAACAACTGCCTAAAAACTAAAAAAAACTAGTTATCTTAGTCTTAGAGTTATTATACCTAGTAAAAGTAGTTTAAGTAAGTCAGTCTGTCTATCAGTAGAATTTGACAATTAGGTGTAATGCCTACTGATTTTTGTCTTGTACTACTACTAGTTACTTGCAATAATTTAATATTTACTAATACTAGTGGCTTGGTAATCAGTATTGTTCTCATCAAGCTTTTGTTACGCACATCGACGACGACATCCACATCAAAATCAAACTAAACATAGACAACTAAACTAAACTTGCATTTACAGTTACTGTTATAGTTTAAGTCTGAGATCATAATGAATGTCATTTTCAGAATAATGAAAGTACTTAACTAAAATTGTGAAATATCATTTAAGGAATGTTAATATTTGTACATTGTAAATGGCTAAGTTTAATTTATCGTTATAATTTACACTTTTGCCTATGATGATAATGTATAATTTGACGTGAGCCGCGACGTAATAGTAACACCCCCTCCCCGCCCCCTTTTTTTCCACGCCTTCCCCGGCCACCTTTTTTTTCCCCGGCCACCTTTTTTTTCCCCGGCCACCTTTTTTCCACTACTTCCATATGATAGTACAGAGAAACAAACTAATTTTTGTTTTGTATTTGTATCATGAAAATTACTTAAATATTGATCTTTATAGTCAAAGAAAATGAGGTCCGAAAATAATTTTAGGGTCTAGGAAAGTTATTCCAACTGCAAAAGAACTCTTTATCACAAGAAAAACTAATAAAACTAGACTATGTTTATATTTTTAAATAAAATAAATTTTACAAAACTTTTGGTTTAAAAGAGTTTTCAATTAGAGGCAACTCAAAAAATTATTATGCCTGTCAAGGTTTACAGCAGTTAGTTCCCATGTTTTCAATAATGAATAAGGAACAGCAACCAATTTAATACAATCTTTAACCAAGATGACAAGAGTTATCTTTCTTGAACCGTATAAATATAATTAATGGGAAGTTATCGCTATCGTTTTCAAAACATATGTTTATTATACTGGTTGCTTCCCTTTGATCATAATTTCACAAAATCGAAGGAAAAAAAAATTCTGAAAATTATTTTATTCAGTAAAATAACGCCTAAATTCTTGTAATGCTAAATTTCATTTGTGCAGGTTTGACTTTTTCTGTAAATAATTTAACATTTTCACCTTTTTAATATACATTTTAATAGAAGTATATGACTTTTTTTGCTAATAGAATTTTATTTGGATATTCTGTACATTATTATACATTTTTGTTTTTGTAAATTTGATGTTTCATTTTTATGTAAAAATTTTTCAAAAAATTATTAAAAAAACCTTTTAATTTTTATATTTATAAACAGATATAAAATTTATGGTTATGGAGTTTTTTTTCCACTGTGATTGTTTAAATTATTTTAAAAATTTAAATTTCAAGTTAGTTTGTTCCTTAACTAGTAAATTCAGTTACTTTATAATTGATAGCTTAAATAAAAATTACTAGTTTATTTAGGAACACATTTCGAACACAACCTTACCTAGCAGGCTTTCCTCCAGTCAAGCTCTCATAGAAAGTTTTAATTTAACTTGTTTCATTCAAACATTTCGATATTGGTAAAATTGATGTTTCTACAGTTTTACTTATGTGATGTTCCACTTTGATTTTTTTATTTGCTAATTTCTTTTTTTCATAATGGATCATCTTATAAAATGGAAAAGTTCTTATCCAATTATTTTGGTATCGTATTCCAATAAAAAGTCTAAGTCTCTCGGTGAATTAACAGCTGATTGTGGACACAAACTTTTCATTGCTGCAAACTGGTTTTGGAGAAAATAAATTGCATACTTTAGTGACACTAATTTATTTTGCTCTTTGAAAATTGTTAAATAATCATAAATAACAATCTTTTGAAGATAGAATATTTGTATAAATATTTAACGGCTTCAATGTTTTCAAATTTACCACATCTCTATAAAACCAAACTGTTTGTTATGGGTGAAAATCCTGATTTTTTGTCATAACCAACAAAAACTTAGAATTTACTTCTCATGTGCTTTTGTTAATTCATTCATTAAGTCAAACTACCTCTTGTCCACTAACTAAAATTATTGTTATAGTTCTTATGACATTCTATATTAGTGTTGTAATAAACATGAATTTATTGTTATACTTTCCTGTCAGTGCTTTACACCATCTTAGTCACTTGTCTAGTTAATTGTTTGTTAGTAACTTTTACAGTGATGTGTCACTAGTGAATTGTTTATTAGTCAATTGTCCAGTCACATGTACATAGTGATTTGTTTGCTAGTCCTTTGTGATGTTTGAAATGAATGCATATTTGAATCTTGGTCTAGTGATGTTTGAAATGAATGAATATTTGAATCTTGGTCTAGTGATGTTTGAAATGAATGCATATTTGAATCTTGGTCTAGTGATGTTTGAAATGAATGCATATTTGAATCTTGGTCTAGTGATGTTTGAAATGAATGCATATTTGAATCTTGGTCTAGTGATGTTTGAAATGAATGCATAGTTGAATCTTGGTCTAGTGATGTTTGAAATAAAGGCATATTTGAATCTTGGTCTAGTGATGTTTGAAATGAATGCACAAGTTGAATCATTTTCTAGTGATGCTATCAAAATTTTTAAAAATTTAAGTTAATATCTAAATTAATTTAGCGTTAGATTGTCACAGCATCAACAAGTCAACAGGAAATACATTAATAAGTACTGACAGGATTAGGGTAATTCATTCAGCTCATCAGTCTTTTTACACAATCTGGTCATGGTAATATATTTTATCTCTTAGTCTTTATGCCAAGACAAGTTACGGTAATTCAAAGACTATATTATTAGATTTTGTAAATGATCTAATGGAGCAGCACATTCAATCAGCAACAAGGTGACATCTCTTTGAGTTACAAATGAAAAATAGTAAAGATTTAAAACCAGTTTGGTTAAGGTTTGAGTGATTAAAACAATAAACAGGTTGATTGAAAAGTCTAAAAATTTTAGTTGTGTGTTAGTAGAAATTTATTTAATTGATAATTTGGTAAACTTGTTTACTTGGGTTGAGACATTCAGGTGTCAGCCAAGATGCTATGTGGTACATTCAGATGTCAGTCAAGATGATAGTGTACATTCAGCTGTCAGCCAAGATGGTGTTGTGTACATTCAGATGTCAGCCAAGATGGTATTGTATACATTCAGATGTCAGCCAAGATGGTATGTTGTACATTCAGATGCCAGCCAAGATATGTTGTACATTCAGGTGTTAGCCAAGATATGTTGTACATTCAGATGTCAGCCAAAAGGATATGGTGTACACTCAGCTGTCAGCCAAGATGATATGTTGTGCATTTAGCTGTTAGCCAATTTATGTTGTAAATTTAGCTGTCAGCCAAGATGATATGTTTGACATTCAGCTATCAGTCAAGATAGGGTGTACATTCAGGTGTAAGCCAAGATGCGGTGTACATTCAGCTATCAGCCAAGATATGGTGTACATTAAGGAGTCAGCCAAGATATGGTTTACATTCAGGTGTCAGCCAAGATATGTTGTACATTCAGCTATCACCCAAGATAGGGTGTACATTAAGAAGTTAGCCAAGATGATATGTTGTACATTCAGCTGTCAGCCAAGATATGGTGTACATTCAGGTGTCAGCCAAGATGCGGTGTACATTCAGCTGTCAGCCAAGATATGGTGTAGATTCAGGCATCAGCCAATATATGGTGTTCATTCAGTTATCAGCCAAGATATGGTGCATTAAAGTGTAAGCCAAGATATGGTGTACATTCATTTGTCAGCCAAGAGGTGGTGTACATTCAGGTGTAAGTCAAGATATGGTGTACATTCAGGTGTCAGCCGAGACAGTGTATATTCAGGTATCAGTTAAAATATGGTGTACATTCAGCTGTCAGCCAAGAATCTATGACATAGATTAACTGAAAGGTCTTGATTCCTGTCAAGTCACTTGTGTAAAATTTATTAACCTGGAAGTGAAAAAATAAAAATATTACAATCAAAAGGTTTACTGTTCCTTTACAATTTATTACTATTCCTGTACTTCTACCTGCTTCATGTACTTCATCTACTTCAGATACTTCACTATTGCTGTAAGACTCATTTAAGGCAAAACTATGTGTTGATTATTGTAACATGTTAACCAAAGATGGCATAAAGTTATGCATCTGAGACAAACACTACAAGAAAATAAAAATGAGTAAATCTAAAGGAAAAAAGGTGCTCCCATATTATCATCTGACTCGTGAGAAAATGTGGTTTTATTTTGGATATATAAAGCACAGGGTAGGGGAAGCAAATATAAAGCACAAAGGGGGGGGGG
>CAXITT010000326.1:9293-48307 GCA_964033795.1 Lymnaea stagnalis
CATATGGACAAGGGAGAGAAACACCTCATTCGCAACTGGCACTAACCAACTGAAAACATCTAAATTGCCCACTTCCCACAGCAAATCCTATCCTATAATTGAGGAAAAAATTGTCTGAAAGAGACTCTGCAAACCAATGCATGCAGAATTGACCAAGTTGGTTTTAGAGAGACTTCTTCCACTTAAAAGGTAGGAGGTACCTTTTTTTTTCCAAGCATAAAAGGATAGACTTTGAAAAACGTATTCTGTTTTAAACATCTTCTGAATGCAATTTTGTTTAAAATATTCTCTTTCTTCTTGCTCTATTTCACTTTTCTTGAATGTTATTTTTTTTTTTTTTATTTCTCCGGGATCTTCGTCGTCGGAGAAGAAACCCACAGGTTTAGGCAAAAAGCACAGATTTTCTTTTTCCTCTGGCTTTCGCCGGTTAGTCCCGAACCCCCTAGTGACATTAAATACAAATGTATCTTGTTGCATATTGCCACAGTCAGATTCCTACGAACCCATAACCCCCCCACCCCAACTGTTACTAATCGTATTATTCGTCCAACTCTCCCACCTGGTCACATTGATGCCTGAGCACTAAACTGTTTATATATTCCATCATTTCATTTTATAACCCCTATTGAGATACAAACATGGCCATTTAAATGGCAAGGGATTCTTTGTAAAATATATTTTTTTAAAAAGATATCTAATAGAATACATATTTAAAATGTTTTTTCATATATTATAATTACCTATACAAATTGTTGATATTTGCTTTTTAAATTTTAGTATCTAAGCCTGATGTTCATGTTTCGTCGTGTAATAGGAATGACATAAATATTGTAAGACTTGCTCATATCATTTGAAAAAAAGAAATAATGTATCATTTAATTTCTTTAGGTATAATTAAATGACTTCAATCGTATCTGTTAAATTATGTTATTTTAAAAAAAAATATGTTCACCGTGAGCATCTTACATCATATATTTATATGTTTCCTATTCGAAGCTAGAACATTTCGCCGAGTCTCTAAAATTTAAGCTGAATTGAAACAGCTTCGACTTGCAATGTTGGTGACATCTGGGGAAAGATGTTACTGGTTATTTAAATGTAATTATTTGATGTGATTTGATATTTATATCGCGCCGGTATCCATGCCATTTTAGCATGCCTACTGCGCTCTGGTCCTCCGAAATCTATTCAAATAAAAAAAGTTTTTAATTGTTTCTTAAGTGATTTTTTTATCATTGACAATTATTCCCCTCAAAGATTGAGATTGGTTATAATAAACCTAGCTTTCACCTGTTCTTGTTGAGTCGAAGGCTATAGAAGATGATAGTAAATTGTGGTATGTTCCAGTCACTAATACAATGCGCAATACGCCTAGAAATTTCCAGGAAACAGACGACAGTCTATATATAAGGCGAGTGCTTGAATGACACAGTAAACTGCAGAGCAGATACGCAGACAGGGTGTGAGGGTTATGTTTGTATTGTGTGATAGTTTGTTTACAGTAGACTTGTTTCATTATTGGTTCATTATATATTTATGCACACTGTTTTATTTCGACATTGTACTGGTAACAGCCGTACAATTTTCTGCAAATTGATGATTTTTAATTATATTTCTTTTTATTTTGTAATCCATAGTAACTTAATAAATCGTATTTACTTTAATTAGCACTGTTTTGTGTGTCGTATTTTTCCATGATATTTTTCATATGTTATCATCTTTTGTTAAGCACTGTTTAGAGCGAGCCATAAACTTAAAATAAGACATTCATTTTTCACAGATAGACAGCAGTGCGTAATAAACTGAAATACAGAAGTGTTGTATGCATCCACAAGTTAGTCTATAAAATGTCTGTCTCTTGACTTGAAATTATACCATATAGAAATATATATACATATATCTATATATATATATATATAAAAGTGAAAGTTTGTTTGTCTGTCCGTCTGTTTGTTCCACAAAGGCTTTTACATGGATGGATGGATGTTGACTAAGCTTGGCACATATATCCATCATTTTCCGGAAGGAATGCTTAAAGGGTTATGAAGTTTTTATATAAGCTTTATAAAAAAATTAACAACATATACTCCTACATCCATAGATAGATCTCGACCAAACTCATTACACATATACTTGATTATCCACATTCAAATACCAAAGGGTACTGAACTCATACTATCCATCCCGCGGGGGGCCCCGTTTCATTTTTTCGTACATAAGCTATTTAATATCAATGGGATTAAACAACACTATAGGGTCTATGTGAATTGATGGATATAAGCCTAGCGTGGTAGCAATAAACTTCATTGTCCGTATATATATATATATATATATATATATATGTGTGCATTTAAAACTAAGAATATCCAAATTAGAATTTTCAGGAATGTCAATAATTTTAAAATGGCATTATTAAGTAGATTTTAATGGGACAAATTTTAAAACTTATCTTTATTGTTTATCCGTCTAATTTTGATAGGGCCCCCTATCTCAGGCATAACTAAATTGGTACAGTATCTGAATGGGCCCCCGGGGCCCTTCGATTAACTTAAAAGAAAAAGGATTATAATTGTGGCATTTGTTGAAGATTTTATCGTATTCGAACAATAATTTTAAAAAGTACTTTTTACACATGATTCGAGCATGTTATTAAATTTAATCTTGAATGTTTCGGAAGTTCCAAATTGTTCCAAGGGGATATATAGTGGGATTTAAGGGATTATTAAAATGTTAGTTCTATTTATTTTTATACTGTACCGGAGTTTACTGTTCTATCAGTACCAATGACTAATTTTTTTTTTTTTATACGTGATAGCTAATTGGTCGGGATCCAATCATAATCGTTATCACAACTGGATCAGGATCCCATCAGAAAGCATAACCCTAACCTTGAAAGGATCCACTGAGATCGGGGGTCACACCAGGATGGGGCCCTAATGCTATAACATTTCGTTTGAGGCCGTTTTTTCCTATATGAGCTATTTAAATATCAATAGACTTAGTAGTCTTACATCCGTTGGACCGAGACCGAGCTCAGCATCACTGGCTCGGTGGTGTTACATGGGATTTTGCCTCTTCGTGGCGTGACGGACCAGTAGGGAGGTTTTCCTCCTGAAGTTAAAAAATCCCGGCCAAACGCATGACTTCCAACGCAACGGAAGTTGGGCGCTAACATGATGACGTGTCGCCGATAATGGATATGAGGCCTGGGTGAAAAAAAAAAAAAAAAAAACCTCTGCCGATTGTTAAAAACATGCATACTTGAGAAAACCACTCAGACTTCCAACGCAACGGAAGTTGGGCGTTAAAATGATGACGGTGCGCCGATAAAGGATAGGAGGCCTGGGTGAAAAAAAAAAAAAAAAAAACCTCTGCCGATTGTTAAAAACATGCATACTTGAGAAAACCACTCCTGGGTGACTGTTTCGTTCCGACATAGTCCCGACTTAACTACCCCCTAGACGGTGGGGAGAGGTAACGCAACACCTTCCCCCGGAGAGGAAGCAAAGCTGTTTCGACCCATAGACCGTACAACTCCCTGGGACAGTGGGAGGAAGTTACGCTAGAGACTTCCCCCGATAGAGGAAGTAAAGCTGTACCATACCTCAGACCGTACAGATCCTTAGAGGGTGGGGGAGAGCTAACGCAGCACCCCCCCCTGGAGAGGAAGCAAAGTCATTTAACCCAACGTCCAGACCGAATGACTCAATGGGCAAGGGGGATGGTGACGCAAAACCTCCTCCCATATCTTGAGGGTTTTTCCTGTGATCCTTTTTTTTCCTTTGAGATTTCCCCCTATAATCTCTGTACAGACTCACGAGAAAAATGGAAATATAGACATTTAGTTAATAAGTTCATTGGTATTAATATGAATAAATCACAATGTGAAATGAGAGCTTTTTAGGCGGGCGGTGTATTGGACATTGTCAGAATGGTTGGCACAAGTTAAATACCGCAATTCCACCAGGTGGGAAGTCGTTTGAATTAGGATTTGAGAGCTTTAAATGTTCATTTTCTTCATGTGTCTTTGACTACCTACACAGATCAGTCTGGCTATAGTAAGACGACAATAGATGATTATCCCTTAAGAAGACCTGCTATAGCTCATTATGTCTTTATTAGCACTAATAAAGATCATTTTGTACGAATGGCTTTCTATGTCTTCCATGTTTTTACATTTTATTTGGTTGTTTGAATTGTGGTCAAATAATATGTAAAAATTTTCCACAACAGATTTCTTCTCGCCAAATCACAGATATTTAACGCATATTAGCTGTTTCACTTTCTATCCTCAGAGTTAAAATTAAAAATTTTGTTTTTGTTTTTTATTCCAAACTTAAATTGAAAGGTTTTCCATAAATTTTCCACAATGTCTTGACATTTTTAGTTTCTAAAAATAACCATATAATCTATCAATCTATTTATAACACTTCGTTGTCTCTCCCTACTTATCTATCGCTCTCTCTCATTAAAAAAATATATAGAAATACGAGTAAAATTGAGATCCATTGTAACTTCTAAACTTAAATACCAAAAATGCATTGGATATTTTGATTTACATTAATACTTAAATTGATGTATAATGATTTGAGACGCTGTTGTGTCTTTAAGTATAATTTGAAAATAATAATTAAAGAAAAATAATAACAGTAACACCATTAATTTTTGCAATGGTCATCAAAAGGTCCATTTGCAGAATTTATTCACACAGATTTGCCAAAAAATCCCATTGTTGCTGTGACGACAATCGGATGATACATTGCATTTTTGAGCTGTTGAAATAAAATTGAAAGGCGCATAATATTTTAAACTCTATTAATCAATGAAATTTACTATAAACAAACACAATTAATGTATGTAAAATTAAGACGAATGTTGAGTTCTCTTAATAACGCTGAGACTAAAAACTACAAATATATTATATATATAGACACATATTTGTATCCTATACATACATATATGTGTATATATATATATATATGTATATATATATATATGTATATATATATATATATATAATTTATATATATATATATATATATATATATATATATATATATATATATATATATATATATATATATATATATATATATATATATATATACACTTAAAAAAAACTATAAATATATAATATATATATAGACATATATTTATATTATATATATATATATATGTATATATATATATATATATATATATATATATATATATATATATATATATATATAATTTATATATATATATATATATATATATATATATATATTTAGATATAGATATATATAGATATATATAGATATATATGTATATATATAAACACTTAAAAATCACTTCGTTAACTTACGACCACGTTCTCCAAGGATTTGATTTCCAAACTGATCAGAAACTGAAATGTTGATGTTATAAGAAATAGTGATAACGACAAAGTGAAACAACATCAGTAATATGTCCCGAGGGGAAAACACCATCAAATTAAAACAGCATTTCCCACAAAATCAGTCGGATCCCAAAACACTAGATGTGTCCATATCGTGGGCACAAACTCACCACCCGTCTATTCACCATCAACTGATGTGATCCTCCGATGTGACCGAAGAAAACCAATATCGTAGGTCAATACAGGCTACAACTGACATTAAAATCACAGTTATGTTTCCTTAAAATGGAAGCTAGCCAATACGTTATGAATTAAAAAAAGGTTTTCAAATCACGACACAACAGCAATCACGATTTCAATGTTAAAAGTAACAAAGGGAAAAAACGTATAACCGATATGACAGAGTAGTGAAGAGGGTGCACCACCAAAACCCAATAGAAAAACGACTCAGCTGTAGAGATGGCTTATGTCAGTGGTTCTCAAACATTCTAATGCTGCGACCGTTTAATACAGTTCCTCGAGTTGTGGTGACCCACAACCAAAAAAAATAAGTTCTTGCTACTTTATAAATGTGTGTTTTCCAATAGTCTGACTCGACCCTATGTAAGTGTCATTCGACCCTTAAAGGGGTCGCGACCAACAGGTTAAGAACCGCTAGCTTAGATGGATGGATTATGTGGAAAAAAGATCAACAGCAGCTGGGAATTAAAGCCTGGAAAAGAAAACCATTAGTTATGCTGAGTGCAAGGAAGTGTGAGGCAGGCCATAGGCCTACATGGGCTGTAGGTCCAAAGGAATCTTGGAGTTTGGCAGGACAAAACACACACTTTAATCAATAGGTACACTATTTTGTGTTCCTAAACTAACTGGCTTGAAACTCACTCACCTAGATCACAGAGATTGGTTTTTCAAATGTGCTCAGCAAAAGCCGATGTGGAAAACTGTATGTAAATACACCATTTTACCATTTTACACTCATACATAACATTTCTTGTCTTAAATATTAAGCCATTTTAGATCGTTATACATTTTTATAAGAACATGCAGCAATTCTCTTGTAAGGTATGCATGGCTGTAACACTGTGTTCAATAAGCGTTCAAAATAAAACTCTTAGACGTTAACACTGATTATGATTATTAAAAATTGTGTTAATTGAATTGATGCTTAGTCCAGTAGCTTTATTAGCCGGTCATTTCAGTCATCGCGGACTCTATGGTTTGGCGTTTTTTTTTTGTCCAGTAAAATTGTTATGTTTTCTCTGTTTTTATTCACAACAATAAAACATTACATAAATATACACAGAATACACGTTCTAGAGAATGTTTCCTTTTTTTTTTCATGCATCGGAACACACTGTCCAATACCACACACACACACTGACCACAGTCTCAGCGCATGCGCGCTGTTTGGTGATCGGGACGGCCCCCGGTCCGCTTGTCCACCATGACAAAAATCGAACATTGATAATAACTCTTTCATTTTAGAAGTGATATCATCGCACAATCATGTAACATTTCTATAAATACTATACAAGAATACTGACCCCAGAAAGCCCACAGCATGAACACCGTCAGAAACACAGCCCTCAGCAAGCCCATGATGAAATCAGAGGATGTTGCTCAGCCAATACCACATGCAGAACTGACTGCTAAGGTGAGTTAATTTAAATGATAATAATCTTCGGTAAACATTTAAATTGCTTTTTTTCCGATCGATCATCCGTTAAAACATTCATGACATATAAATAGGGGATAAATTAACTAGTTTTTAACAAGGAGTCATGTTTGAAAAGCTTTGATGGGAGGGCAGACTCGTCGGATGGTGTGGACATTTTTAAGTTGGATTCCATTTGTTTGTGTGAGCGTACAGACATATAGCGAGAACAGCAAACAAACTAAAATGCCTCGCCAGCTACCGCCCTCCCCCTCCATTTTTTTTAAAAAACCTTTTGTTTATGTAATTAAATATTAATAAAATCATGGCACATATATTCACTAGCAGATATGACATTTGTATTCTTATCAGAAAAAGACACTTTTTTTTACAGAATTAAAACTGTGTCTGGGGCCTGTCCACTAAACTCACCAACGACGCCCCCAACAGTATGCTTGGACCTTTGCAATGGGCGCCTGTGGAAAGCGCCGTGCCTTGCCACAACTTTACAATGCATCTGGTTTCATTTTCAATGTCCTTTCTAGTATCTGTATTCAATTCACAGAGGCTGTTACGTTACATTTGATATGTTTCCTTATTGTGTGTTAAATCCATTTTCAGTTTCTGGTCCGCAGGGTATCATCCTTATGTTTTCCAAAATGTCTTCGTTTGAGATATTTTTTAAACATTCACCTTTATTAATGAAAAATGTCTACCGACAAAAATGTAACAAAATTTGTAATAGTAATTGATTATCATGTCAAATGTATTGTTATGTCAAAGTGTTGAGTAATGCAAAAGAAACCCCCCCCCCCCCCCAAAAAAAAAAAAATAACAATAAAACAACGAAACAAAACCTAAATACGATTCTCAATGGAATTCGACATTAGACAAGAAATGTTTTATAGTTGTTAGTTGTTTTTTTTAACAAATAATAATGAAATAGTCAATTTAAATGATGACTACCAACTTTACAAAGTGGACACATTTTATGAATTCATTTTACAATATTGAGATTTCATGCAATAATTAACGTGCAGACATAGAGGTTACAAATTATTATTGTTTTTTTTCTAGAATTCTTATTTTTTATTTTAAACAAATATTTGACCTGAAATTATAATGTAAGAAACATAATAATGTCTTTAAAAAGAAAATGGTATGCATAAAACCAGTAGCGATGACGAAGTCATTAAGGTACAAAGCTTCAAAGCACCAATATAAAACCCAGCATTTCTCAACCTTTCTAACTGCCATGGGAGCTTTATAACATTCGCCAAATGTGGCGACCCAAATGTGTAGGTGCTGCACTTTTGATGACGGGGTTGAGGTGAATGGAAGATGAAATAAGAGCAAAGACGTATGTAAGCTTTTAAGAGGATCTATAAGTAAAACAAAAAAAAATGTGTTTATAATTTCGCACACCTGATTATAGTTTTGTGTGGAAGCTCTAAACTTTTTAAGTTAAGGTAATACAAAAAAAAAAAAAAAAAATAAAAAAAAAACAAGAAAAAAAAAAACAAAAAAAAAAAACCCAAAACCAATATATTTATAATTTAAAAAAAAAAAAAAAAAACAAATAAAAAAAAAAACTTTTTAAATAAAGGAAAAAAAAAAAAAAAAAAAAAAAAATGAAATGAAACCAAGAAAAAAAAACACAATAAAGAAACAACCAAATACAATATATTTATAATTTAAAGGAAATGAAAAGAAACTGATAAAATAATAATAATAAATTACCTGCTTTTTTTTCCTAACCATTCGTGGGTTATTTTGTTTTTTAAAAATTCTGTGTGTGTGTAGCAGCAGTATTGTCAGGGTATAAAAACAATAATAAACTAGTAAGATCACTGTTCATAATATTAAAATGAAATTTCAAATTAAGAATCATGCACAAAATCCCTGCCCAAATTCCTGATATTGAAAAGCGACCCATACTTTTTGTCAGGCGATTTTAGAGGATGTCATGACCTTCAGGCAGAAAAACACTGACCTATCGCATAAACATAACATCAGATGATGGCATGGCCTACACCCAGAAAAGCACTGACCTAACCCATAAAGAAAACATCAGATGATGGCATGACCTATCCCAGAAAAGCACTGACCTAACCCATAAAGATAACATCAGATGATGGCATGACCTACACCAAGAAAAGCACTGACCTAACCCATAAAGATAACCTCAGATGATGGCATGACCTATTCCAGAAAAGCACTAACCTAACCCATAAACATAACATAAAGAGGATGTCATGACCTGCAGGCAGAAAAGCTCTGACTTAACCCTTTAACATACCATCAGAGGATGGCATGACTCCCCCAGCAGAAAAGCACTACACTTACGAATAAGCATAACAAAAATCAATTTCTACTGGTCGCCGTTTTGTTGCTGTAAATTTTTTTCTGATACCAAATTATGCTTATCATAAAAAGACCTTTTTTATCCTCATGGTAGGGATACATTTCTAAATTTCTTCAGTTAATCTAATTGCTCTACTTATTAATGAAGTGGTATATTACATTACTGTTATTGATCTGTATGAAAGAACCTAGAATCGATAAACACACACACATATACTCGCGCATGCGTACACATGCTCACAAGTACACATGCAAACACGCACACGAATGCACACACACACACTCCACACACACATACATACACACGCACAGCAAACTCGCACACACGCATACACACTCACGGGAATATGTACATTGGTGATAGAATATGTCATGATCATAAACTAAATGTAGGCACATTGCTGCTTGAAATAACTACACAATAATTGCAGCAATTACATTTTTTTTTTGAAAGACTTGCAACTTTCTTTAGGTCACTAAGTTTTACTATTATTACTCGGTATTTCTGGATACCTGTGTCGGTACATGGCTCAGTCTTTTTATTTGTGCATACATTGCAACACAACTGAAGAAAAACAGTTTTTATACCTCCCATATGAACCATATTATAGACCCCTGCCCCATTAATAGATGCACATGAACTTAACGGAAATAAGAAGAGTGTTGTACTTTACTCAAATAAGTTTATTTGATTATTTTTTTTACCTCTCCACCTTTCTTTTCTTGATCATTTTCTAGTCCTCATATATTCCCCAACAACGTACTGCTTGACCCAATCAAATTTAATTGAGCCGTTATTACCAGTACTGGTTATTGAGAGGGGCGGTGTATTAGTGACATCCAATTACATTTTTCATTATTTAAATTGGTTGCTGATTGTTTTTTTCAAAGTGATATGACTACAGAGTTATCACTAAATAGCTTGCACATTTACTCTTGCTTCATTATAATATTTAGTTTATAGTTTCTGAAAAAAACAACAACAAAAAAAACAAAACAACAACAAACAACATAATTTAAATAATGAATTCAATGATCAAATTTTAATTTTAGTTTGGAGCTGATACAGAATCAATAATGTTTTTTTTTTTTTTTTTTTTTTTTTTTTTTTTTTTTTTTTTTTGTATATTTCAGTAAGTTATAAATATTTTAATTTTTTAAAATTAAACTAAAATCGCCCGTTTTTGGTAACTAGGCTCAGCGTTATCGTTATCGACATTAAAATCCAGAAGCCATTTGGGCAACATGCGGGTCCTACCGCAGTGTTGAAGAATGTAAGCAATCTCCGTTGCAGTCCATAGTAAATATGGTTGTGTAATCGGACAGTTTTTAATGGACAGTTAAGGTCTGGCTTGCCAGAGTGAACTTTTAAGACCAGATTCCATCCAATTCGTTCTTTTTACAGGATGTCAAACATGAAAATACTCGCTTTTAGCCTTTCCAGGTATTTTGTCTTATTTTTTTTGTTGTTTTTAATTTTGGTCATGAAAATATTAATATGCTTTCAATTTCAATAATATCCATTGTCTAACATATTTTTACGAAAAATAACTTTGATGGGCGTACGTTTCCTGCTTAGAAAGACGAAGACTCGCTAAAGCTACCAGTATCACCTAATGTTTGTTTAGTTTTCACCTCCATTTTCACATCAGAAGTGACTTTTTAATTCAAGTATTTTGTACAAGAAGAGTTTATGCTTTCGTCTTTGAGCCCCACCGTTTAAAAGACACAAAATTTGACTTACACAAGATCAACATAGCTTAATACTAATAATGAAAAAAAAAGTAGATCGATGATGCACCAATGCACATTGTTTGTATTTTCAAGGAGTCTTTCATTTCCTAGCGTTCCTTAATGTATTTTCTTCAGAGAGCCACGATACAGTGATATAGACTTCAAGTATTTGGCTAATTAAAAATGTAAAGTTATTAACTATAAAAAGGTTACTTTCTAAAAATAATGAACAAAATGCAAACGTAATTTTTCCACGGTACATATATGTATTGGAAATATTTATTTATGGTCAAATTGCTGTGAAATTTTAAGACCTAGCTGTGTGTGAAATACTGGTTTGTTGTGGAAAGCTGAGATACATTGTATGCCAATTAATGCGACCCAGACCTGTGTGATATAATGCGACCTAGTTTTGCGTGATATATGAGACCCAGTTCTCTGTGAAATAATGTGACCTAGTTATGTGTGAAATAATCTGATCTAGTTCTGTGTGATGTAAAGCGACCTAGATTTTAACACCGCATAAACCGACTAACCAAGAAAGCTAGGAACATAACACAAACTAAACATCCTTTACTTGAAGAACTATTTGAGGAAAGATGTTTTTGCAAAACTAAACACATTTTGGATGATACATCCCACCCTCTTCATCACAGATACTTAGTATCGGGCCGTTCGGGACGAATTCTTTCCATCAGGGCGAGGACTGACAGATATAAAAAAATCTGTTCCCAATCTGTACGAATTTACCGGCATGGTTCCTCTGAAGTCACAAATCTGAATGAGAACTAATAAGTCCCCGATTTTGCTAAGAGAGCTCATTGAATGGCTGTTTGAAATAATGTATAATAAATGTCTTGTGTTCAAATTGTTTTATTTTTTAGCTGAAAATGTATAATGCAATCAAAAAAACATTTCCATTTATTTAGATCAATAAGAGAAACTTGTCTTATCTTATAATAAAAAAAAAAAAAACAGTGTAACATAATTTTGTGTGAAGTACTAGGATGTAATTGATTTAACAGTCTCGGAACCAATATTGTGTTGAAAACTGAAACTTTATTTCTGAGAAAAAGAAGAACATAGTTTTGTTGTTATTCAGGAACATAATTTTGATTGATATAATAAAAGCTTATTTTTGTTTGTGAACTCTTGTAAATATTTTATAGTGATATACTAAGAGTTTAATGGCGTGTGAAAAAAATAGGCCACATTTTTTGTTGAAATGCAAAAAAACTTCGTTTTGTGTTAACGCGTAGACATAATTTTTTTCCTTCTTCTTCCTTTTGCATAAAAAAACACCCTTTCTAGTTGAGACATTCTATGACGTCACAACGACATGGCTGTGTCAAAAAAGCGTGTACAAACAGCAGCCGTTTACACAGACTTGTCGAAAGATGAACCTGTCCCAATGGCTACATTCATATTTGCTTTTACAGTAGGATTCAGCTTGAAGAAGAAAAAAAAAGAGACAAAAAAAAATAAATAAATTATAATACATAAGGCGTTTGAGGCAAATAAATAGTGGAACGAGGTACGATTGGGCTTTAGTTTTAAGCCTTCCCGTATCTTTAAAACCTTTTTTAAATTTAAACAAAATATGACAGTATTTTTAACTGCGAATTTTGTTTAGTAGGGTATTAGCAATTGTGAAGAAAAAACATTATGGCAATTGTGTATTTCTCAAGCTGAGTGTGCGGTGTGTCTAAATGAAAAGGGACGTGTGTTCAAATGAACAGAGTGGTGTGTCTAAATGAACAGATAGGTGTGTCCAGTTTTTGGTCCTGGTAGCACATCATGTACCAAAGTCATCAGCACAATTAGTTTAGGATGTGATTTGTCATTCTCTGGCTTTCCCTTTTGGACATGCTGGAAAATGTTTTAGAGCACCACATACTATAAAAAGTACTTACCGATGCAAAACATCTGCTTAAAATCATTTTTTTTATAAAGGTATTTTAAATGCATAATTTATATATGTTTTTTAAAACATTTCTTTATGTCTATGTTACAAATCGTTATTGAAACCAAAACAATGCTACCTCGCAAAACTAAACACGTTTCTTTCCCAGGGTGTCAAGTTGTTGCTACTTTTGACAGAATTAATACAGAGATAAATGTTGCACTCTTCGTTCAAGTCTTAGCCACTGTATCTAGTTCTCTCTCTCTCTCTCTGTCTCTTTCTTTCTCTTCATCTTTCTCTCTCTCTCTCTCTTTCTCTCTTTTATACATCTCTATAGATAAGGCTTTCCTTACAGCATCTTCCACCAAAAACTAGATTTCCGAACCGGTCTGAAACTGAAATATAAAAAAATAACAATAATAATAGTTTTAAAAGTAAATTCTATGAATATCAATACATCTATACAAATACAGTTTTGACATAATTTAACAGTGTTAATATAAAATCGATATGAAAGTAATATTTCACGTTTGTTTTCTTTAAAAACGATATTTAAAATTAAGAAGTTGTATCATGCATGTATTATGTACTCAAGTATTGCCAGGAGCTACCAGCGAGTAAGAAATATTGCAATCTCTCCCATTGAATCTTATTTATATATATATACACACACACAAATATATATATATATATATATATATATATATATATATATATATATATATATGTGTGTGTGTGTGTGTGTGTATAAAAATAGAGATAATATATATATATTATTTAAAACATTATTACTTAACACTTGCATGTGATTTTCATTTTCTTGTGCTATTTTATATATATATATATATATATATATATATATATATATATATATATATATATATATATATATATATATATATATATATATATATATATATATATATATATATATATATATATGTGTGTGTGTGTGTGTGTGTATAAAACTAGAGATAATAGTTACATATTATTTAAAACATTATTACTTAACACTTGCATGTGATTTTCATTTTCTTGTGCGATTTAATCTGAAATTCTTTCAACATTCAATCATATTAAAGAAGACAAAGACAAACGAACTTTTTTTGATATCTGATCGGAAGTAATTCAGAATAATGCTTAAAAAATGAAAAACTCTTCATGTAAGATTGCACACAAAGACTTGTAACATTTGCATGAAGACTTACCAAAAAACGCCCACAATATAAACATTGTTAGAAACACAGCTCTCGCCTTGTCCATGACAAACTTAACTTGTGTAGACTTATGTAGAGTTGTGTAGACTTTTTAGACTCGTGTAGACTTGTTTAGACTCGTTTAGACTTTTGTAGACTTGTCTAGATGTGTGGAAACTTTTGAACATTAGTGTAGACTTGCGTAGATTCAAGTGGACGTGGGTAAGACTTGTGTACACGTGAGTTGACGTGTGTAGACGTGTGTACACTTGAGTTGAGGTGTGTAGACGTGTGTACACGTGAGTTGACGTGTGTAGACTTGTGTAAGCCTTAAGACAATGTTCTCTCAATATAGATGGAGAAATACCACTTCACCTTCTTTTAGACTCTCTGTCAGAATTAAAACGTCTAAATTTAAAGGTTTAAAACGGAATTCTCTCTCTCTCCCCCTCTCTCTCTCTTTCTTTCTCTCCCCCTCTTTAGTGGTAGCACTGGTAGATACAACAATCTTAAATGATGTTTGTTTGAACAATCTAATAGTATGCTTATCACATATGGCGATTAATTGAGTTTTACCAAAGTTTAAAGTGGTTCTCACATTTTTGGGGTTTGGACTCCAGATAACCTACTTTTTTTTTTTTTTAATTAGATTCAAACTCCTTGAAAATTATACCAACTGTTTATAAGATGTAATAATTTTAAATAGAACGGGACTGTATATATTTATCGTTTTTGATTAATTAATATATAATATATACGTTTAAGAAATTAAATTTTGTGTGCAAATTAAAATTTCAGCAGATAAGTGATACGATGCAATCAGTAAAATCATTTTATGACTAGCATCTGAATTTAAAATCAGTGAAAGGTTAATTTTATAATTAAATTCTATTTCTATATATTACTAAAAAAAAAATCACTTTTCTAAATAAACTATACAAAATCGTTTTATAATCATTTAAACTTTTCCAAGTTTCATGAAAATATATTTTTGTTTGAAATAACGTCACTTTTGAAACTAGTTTTAATTTATCCCTAACTAATAATCCAAATCTAGATGATATTGGCATTACGAGTAGTTAGAACGATAATCTTATAGTTATGAAATGCGTGAATAAAATATAAAATTATATTGTTGTGTTGTCGGTATTTAATTGAGAACCGAAACTGCAAATTACGATATTTTTCTTTTGTCTCCATAATTGTTCATTTATTTTGATCTCGGCTCTATTTCTAGAGTATCGACAAACCATTTCGTACATTTAGAATTGTTTATGTTAACTTATATCCAGTCGAATTCCAAATGAGATAACCGCCGTCTTTGGCTACTAACTGGGGATCCCACAGATGTATAAGAGAACCGTCGGCTCATCTAATAACTGGGTATCCTACAGAGGTTTAAGATAACCGTCGGCTCGGCTAATGACTAAGCATACCACCGATGCTTTATAACGTTAGGTTAATCAATTTGCTAGATGACATCAGTCAAAGCAATGACTGTGTTGTCATGGCCTGACAGCTAATTTATATTTGTTTGCTGATGGTTAATTTACAGCACACACACAATATGTGTTGAATCTTGAAAGATTCGTCTTATTAATATTTAATAGTAATAATAAAAGATTATTCCCATATATTTCATTTATACGTTGTAAGATTTTTTGAAACATACACACTCAAATATGTACAACCACATACATACATACACACGCAAAGGTTTACATAATCTCTCTTAATCTCTGTACATATACAAACCTGACATGTGCATACTATTTGAAAACAAAAAATACCTATCAGAGCAGATATTGAAGCATTAAATATCACTAAGAACTGAAGTGTGTCTTGTGAACAAATGAGTAGTTGAATGGTCAAAGTTTAAATGTTTGAATCAGATTAATCTCAAGAGATTTAAAGGCAAACTTAGAGCTATATACAACTATACAGCTATACACAACTATGCAGCTATATACAACTAGAAAGCTATGTAAATATATAAAAATATATATTTTTATACAGATATCTACAACGATACAGATATATACATTTATGAGGTACCTTTACATTTTTGTAAAACAAAGTAGCTTGCCCGTGGTTGCCGTCTACTTTTAACACTTTTGATTGGTTCCAAAAGATCTTTGTTGTTTCTAAACTCGATTCCAGTAAAGTAGGCAGTATTCATAAAAATCAGACCCAACAATATAGTTTTTAAATAAAAATGCATACTTTAGTTTAAATAATTTATTTTCTCTAAATTCACGGTGACGTCATACGATCCAGATTTACTTAGCCCAACCATGACAACCACCAGCGATAGGAAAGTGAAAATTATGGCGCACCAACGCAGTATGCCCTTTTCTCTCCAAACATATTTTCAAACTTCGTCATTTTACTCCATCCAGCTAGGAAAAACTATAAAGATAAATGTACAACTCACACATAATCCTATAGATAATGAGAATGTTCTTCTGAATTTTATTTATCATAATAGAGTGATATTATTTAGTTTTCCTATAAATGTTCACAGCAACAGAGACCATGCAAAGGTTTTCTTTTGTTCTCTGAAAGGGGGACTGTTAATTTTTAACGAATTGGGGGACTGTTAATCTTTAGTTAAAATACCTCTTAACATAAAGCTTTACTTGTAATAAACACCTTCATAAAGTATCAAATTGAGCAATGATAAGTGTCGGGTAGGGCTAAGAATTTAACAAGACATGCATTCAAGTATCACACTTTTAAAAAAATCATAAATAGTGCTGACCCACCCACCAAAGCTCGAAACTGCAATTTTAAAAAAAAATAAATAAACTCAACTATATTAATATTCCAAGAACTCCCCCCCCCCTTTCTGTACGACGCAGATTTGTTTCACCAACTTTCAAAAAAAAAAAAAAAAAGAAAAAATAAATAAACTCAACTATTTTAATATTCCAAGAACCCCCCCCCCCTTTCTGTACGACGCAGATTTGTTTCACCAACTTTCAAAAAAAAAAAAAAAAAAGAAAATATTACTCACCAAACGCACTTTCGATATTTAGAAAAAAATACTAATATTCTCAAAATGCGCAGTTATCGTTAATTTTATTTCATGAAATCTTAATTATTTCTTTCATCTTTTTTTTTTGAAAATAAAACAACAAATTTTATGGTGTTTGAGTTTGGGCCCGGGGGGGGGGGCATGATTTTATCAGCACCTTTAAAATTCATATCATAAAAGCGACTCACAAGTTGGATACTTTTTAAACTGTTTAAAGTGGAAAAACTGTCGTCAACAAGTTTTACTTCTCCCAGATATGAATCGAAAAATAATAGAGTTAGAGCCTTTGTTTACAATCAAGTTAGACAAAGATGTTGGCCCCGGGCGGTAATAACCCTAGATACTCCATTACTCCGTAGTGAAAATAATGGATACAAATCTATCCTAGCACCAGTTCCAGTACTACTGAATTTAATTAACATTATACAAGGAATATGTAGGTCACCAATGAATATTTCTTTTTTTAAAGTAAATTTAAAAAACAAAAAGCAAATAACTTTATAGTTTTTAAACAGAAAAAATATTTTGAATTTTGTATTCTGTTTCTGAAAAACATATTTAGATGACAAAGACAATAGACGACACGCAATTTGCGGTGGTCATTCGTATGACAAAGCTTTAAATTTATATGTCTATGGACACTACGCTGGCTTGCAAGCACGGCTGCGTCAATTGAACGAGTTTGCCGTGTATGTCCCTTGTGCTGGACACATCCTGAACTTAGTGGGCTTAAAGGCAGCCGAGTTTTGTCTAAAAGTTGGACAATTCTTTTACTTTCTTCAGAGTTTTCTCAGCTTCCACACATCGATGGAATGTTCTGGGATCTTCCTTGGGAAAATCTCTCGTTGTCCTAAAGCATCTGTCTGACACAAGATGGTCGGCACATTTTGATGCCGTCAACTTTTCGAAAAAAATACAAGATTCCCTGGACTCTGTATCAGATGACACTGATCAGGGAAAGGAAAAAAACGAGGCGTGAGGCAGAAAGACTAAGTAATCAAATGGACAACCTGATAATTTATCATCATCTGCGATGAATTATAATGTATTTCTGATGTTTTAAAACCATTATTAAATTGGAATAACTTTGTTTTTTGTATAAATAAGCTGAATTAAACTATTTTTAACTTTATTGAATGTTTATTCTTTTCTACAGTTTTATTCCTCTTGGTGATTTAGGTTGGGAGCAACAACTGTTTTCGCCCTCCCCCCCATGTTTAAGCATGGGGCGAGTGCCCCATTCCCCTCCCCTCCTCCTTCTAACTACCCTGGTGTGTTGTATTGCTGGGGGTCCGAGTGCATTGCTGTGCCCAGGGCTCCCTATGTTCTTAAGACGACACTGGGGGGGGGGGCTCAATTTTAAAGAATGTGTACACATCAATCAACGAGTCTATGTTTCCAAACTTTCAGTTCGATAAGTTGAAGTAGGTCAATCAGAGCTTAGAAGATTTTGGCAGTCAGCCAGTCACAAACAAAAGCAACGTTGAAATAAAGGATTTCAAAAATAAAGTCTCATTTAGCCAATCCTTCAAATTTTTTAAATATTTTTTTTTAAAATATATATTTTAAAAAGAATTTAAAAAATAATTGATTCCCTGTAAATTTAGTTGTAATTGTGTTTATCTCTAATTTTACACATGCCCATTAAGTTGTGACTTTGTTAAAGTATTTTTACCAAATGGAAATATGACAATGTTTCACCTGCTTAGGGCTATATTCGAAGGCGGGTTAGCATGGTGTATTGACTGTTTTATTTCTGTATGGAAAGCAAGCGCGCATTTAGGACACACGTGTTTTGGGATGCTAGATGGAAATGCCGTTTACTTTCAATCAAAAATTTCTTTGCTTATCTACAGTGTTTAATTCAATGTTTGGGCTTTGCAGATATTTTAGCGGGAAGTGGCTTACAATTATGTGTGGTGGGGTTGCCCCAATTGGTGTCGATTGTTTCTTTATACGTAAGGGCAGAATTTTCGGACAACCACAGAGCTGGTTTCGTGAAGGGAGCTCAGAAAATGCCACAAGCTACACCAGGGTGGCACTTCACTAACTACGCTAGATATAACGTCATGTTATAATGAGAATGCAGCAGAAGTCGAATGGGGTGTCTTCGAAATATACCTTAAATTCGTTGTTTAATTTGTGTGTTTCTGTGTTAAGGCAAACATTAATGACGACTAGTTGGCCCACTTCCAGTCATTCCAAGCAATTGAATTTTGGGGTGTAGACCCATCTCCAATGACAACATTTCAATCAAACGTTCAGCTCCACCCCTCACCCTCAAACTCAATAGTCAGTTTGAACTTGACCACATGCCACAGATTTCAAGAATCAAAATTCCCCAAAACTACGCTGAATGAGATTCTTGAAATAATCGCAAGTACGTTAGGTGCCTAATATTTTATTTTGTTTTACGGTCATAGTTAGTGTAACAAATCTACGGTGTAAAGAAGTGGGTGGGGCATTAGAATATTAATTTAGCTAACAGGCGGGGCAGGGATTACTTATTGGGATTGTTCTAAAATACGTTACTTCAATAAAAGCTTTGTTGACTCTAAGCTCGACCAACCACAAGAACTACCAAATAATTGTATTTATTTTGTTAGTCTTCGTATATGTTTTATTGTAAATTCTTCGCATACGTCTTTATGCGAATTAATCGGAGGGTTAATGTACCTACTTCCCGTCATTATAATGATAATAATAATAATAATAAGACGTCTTATATAGCGTGGTACCCCAGCCACTGAGCTGAAACGAGGCACATTAACTTGTTGCCTGTGACTACACATTCTATCAATATTTCATCCTGACCTCCAACCAAACTCACAAAAATTATTTTTTCCAGTTTGTTAAGAAAAAGGTGAAGGAACCTTACAATGATGTCTTAAGGACTATAGACAACACTAAGCCGCACAAAAATGCTTGCATATGATTTTTACGAACAAACGTTTTTTAGATATTGCCAAATGAAAATTGTATTTACCTTTTTTTAAGTCTTATATTAGCTTCGTTTTTTTTCGTAGCTGGTGGTAAAAAAATCTTTGGACATTCAACGCTCACCGGATGGATGGGACTTGCTTGCCTTGGACGGCAACTCATATTAGAGAAGGCAATCTCTCTCAATTTAAACCAGGGGCCAAAATCATCGTGGTCCCTCTAAATATAGAAAAAAAAAGAAAACAAAAATCACCTTTCAGAAAATGACACAAATCACAGATAAATAAACAAAAAAAGCATCAGGAGGACTACACAGAGTATGTGACATTACAGTAATGATGAGAAGACTTACATATCACATCCGATATTGCAACCAGCATTAGATCATCTGGCCCGCAAGAGAATATTCACATGTAATAGGTGGCATCGATACTGTTATAACCGGACGTACGTGTATAAATGAACATCAAAATCAGCTTTAGATTTCTGACAAAATAATAGTAACCATTAGGCCAAACATTAGATTAATTATATATAACATCGAAATTGTGCCATTTAAAATACAATAAAAATGTTAGTAATACAACTTAAACAGATCCTGGCGGTTCCGCATGATCTTCGAAATAGCCGAGTCTTGACGCATTACAGTTTTTCATATTCAGTTTCTAACAACGAAGCACTATACATTCTGGGATACAATAATATTTTGTAGAAACTGAACAAGAAGCCTGGACATTCATGAATTGATTCTGATGGATGGCGAAGGATATATCACAAAATAATTCTTGAAGTGCAAAAAAGTTGCAACAGGCTTCATGGCGACACCCGTTTTTAACGTCGCTGCCATCAGCTAAAGCTCGTCGCTACAAGGTGTGTGGTGCCGGCCAGTTACTTTGACACAAACAGCTACAATAGGGCCCACTGTGACACGGATTATTATCTTGCCACAATTAAAATATGATAAATGCCAAAAAATTGCCATGATGATAAAATGAAGTGTTGTCCATGGATTAACCTGTCAAGCAACAAAATGAACAAACAACAAAGAAAACGTGATGAGTTGAGCATTATCTAGACTTAACCGTATTAAGGACCGCAGTATATTTGAGACCGCTGTGCTCTTGTCAGTAATTTAAGAGTTAGATAAAAAGCAAACTTTGCAGGAGTTCCAAAAAGCTATTAATTACCTTGCAAATGTGAAGGCTTCAGGGATTGAAAAGCGTTTCTTCAGAAGTCCTTAAAAATGGTAGACCATTACTACTTCAGCCCTTACAGGATCGCTTCTGTTTGTCTTGGGAAGCAGGTCACATTTCTCGAGACAATGTAAAACGCCAGCATCATACCATTAAACACAACTAAATTTGAACGCAGCGATTGTAATAATTATTATGGAATTTCTCTCATTTAATCAGAATTCGGTGGCATGATGTGATGGAGCAGACCACAGCCGTAAATTTGCTGTAGCCCTACTGATGATAATGATATAAAAACAAAAAGAAAAGCTCTTTCTTATTATATTTCAGAATATAATCTTTAAAAAAAACTTTGAATACAATTACCAAGGAAAAACAAAAGAATTTCCAAATTACAATTGAAGTTCTTATTTTATTATTCCGCAACAACTCGTTCAATCTGCGTTCTACAATATTTCATTCGCAAGTCCGACATTAAAATAAGAAACATGATGTTGTACTTAAGCACATAACAACCCCCCCCCCCACATAACTGGTGAGAACAGAAGACATTATCAGCAGGTAAATGGTGCTGTAATACTTTCCCGTTAAATCCCAATTCAAATGGCTGGCTCAGGAATACTCGGTTCAGCAGCGGTCGAGACCCTTCCAGCATTTAAGACAACGTGTCCTAGATTTTACTCTTATCCGACAACGACCTCACTAATGCTTCTGAACACAGCGATTGTAACACTTCGTGAAATTCATTTATTCTTTCATGTCCACATTAGTCAGAGATGAATATATACGACACGTTGTACGGCCAAAGACAAAATAATAAGAAAACCTTGCCAAATCTAGCACACTTTCTTTATCTTTTTATTCACCCCATGATTTACTCTCGGCTCAAGCAAAAAAAAAAAATGCAATAACAATATGAACATTATCTCTCTTACCCAAACATCTCACGAATACAAACTACAAAGCAACAAGTACAAAGTTAATTTCAGACCAAATACGCTCACCAACAAATCATTAAAAATGCATACAACTATCAACAATGATTCTCCAATGCTTAATAAATTCCCCCACTTCAGTTTAGATTTTACACTCCGGGATGTATCTTCTTAAAAATAATATTTTGTTAAAAATTAATTAATATTTTCACTTTATTTAAAACTTTACATAATTTAGATACCATACTAATGGTAAGCATATTACCTAGGCATTTAATCACTATTTTAACACTCTTACAATTTTACTACGTTTCAATATAATACCAATTTTAAGTAAGCAGTTTAGGTATGGAATCACTGTTTCAACATATTTACTAAATTGACAATTTTTCAAGACAATATCAATGGCAAACAGCCTTAATTTTCTCCAGATTCACCTCTCCTTTAAGACGGCGGTATTACATTTTATCGGCTTCCTCATGAAGCGTGTGCAAGTCTTTAATTCAGGTAAGATCTCCCCTTGCTGGCAGGACGAAGACTTTGAACTGGTGACGAGAATTAATGTCAAGGTTAGTGACATGATTTATTGTACATTTGTCTGTTGGCACTCTGTCAGCAAAAATGTAACTTGCATTTTAAGAACCCCTATTTTAGATCAAAATCACGTAAAGTAACCATTTTCTCTCGTATATAAATACACAGTAGATTCTATACGTCACCATTAACACCATAAGAGCAATCCGCTCTCTCTTTTCAACACCCTTTTTAGTCGTCACATAAACTCAACAACAAAACCTGTTTGTTAAACTCATAGACAAACGCCACGTCCTCATAAACTTTCATTAATTGAAGCCTGAGCCGTCCAAGGTTCAAAACTTTGAGCAACCCTGGTTCTTCTAAATGTTTTTACAGGAACATAATCATTAAATAGAGAAAAAAAATAAGCTACCATTTGTGAACTAAATTTTTTTTTAAAATATATATATTTTTAAATTAACTTAATCTCTAGCAACCCAGCCTTTCCACTCAAGTTAGTAAACAATTGCGTCATAATTTAATTTGTCGTAATCATGAAACATTGGCAAATAGCGGCATCTTACGTTCTTTAAATACGTTCTCTTATTTCATCTTTGTTAAAGATAGTTATTTTTTTCGAAGCCTTATTCTTACTACACAATCTTATCAATCTGAGCATCCGTAGTCTTAACTTCTGGAATGTAATAATTATCTTTATCAACACAATACATTTATTATTTTAGGAATGTTTCTCAAATAATTTCTATACAAAAATAAGTTTATTCGCCAAAAAAAAATTTCAAATCATAATGCGGAAAACCTACGTGACATAAATAAGTATAAACCTTGTTTTGGACTTCGGTCATGTTTTTCCCCTCAAAAGCAAATTTATTTTTTCTTAACGTGTCAATGCATGCCAAAATTATTAAGGGACTCATAATGTAATAGTTCACCTGTGTAGGGTTTGTTGCTCTTGATATATCTTGGGATCGCGAATGAGTGGTAGCCGGCGTTTATACATATACCTACAACTTCATATGCATTTGCTAACTCTCATGGTCTGGGTCCACCTGGTTTGTATTACGACGTGCTTCTATATCTTTACATACAAAAGAAATTTTTTTAGTAACTGTTAATTCCAATAAGAAAATATCAAGAAACGATACCACTTTAAAAAAATGCTTTTTTTCTAAATGAAATAAACAGGTCCTATAGTTTAAGTTGCCGTGTTTGTTAATCCTGAAAAGGCAGTTTCAAATGATCATTAAGTCAATTTTTTGAAGTATCTTTGTTGTTATCTTAATATTTTTGTGTCATTTAAATATCGTACTATTTAAAATATACGTTAGCTTTGCTTGATCAATTGTCCGAGTGAGTATTTCTCCATAGTATCCAGAAATCATTCTACTCATTCATGAAGCCTCGTTTGGGCATACTCTTATGACCCACTCATTTATCGGAAGAGAAATGTTTGATACAAGAGACCTGAAAAACAAATGGTACATTATATTTAAAATTATTGTCTATAAACAATCACAAAATAATGGACAGTTAATTCCTTTAACTGAATTCAAAGCCTCTAAGGAATCTTCACCACCCCCCCCCCACACACCCACACACTTTTTTCCAACATTATTGATAGACCCTTATAATTTAGATTGAAATACACAGATGATGTAAGGCAGCGGTTCTCAACCTGTGGGTCGCGACCGCTTTGGGGTCGCACGACCCTTTTCCAGGGGTCGCCTAAGACCATCTGAAAATACATATGTTCTAAAGCTATGAAATAGCCACGAAAATAATTTTGTGGCTGGGGGGTCGCCACAACATGAATAACTGTATTGAAAGGGTCGCAGCATTAGGAAGGTTGAGAACCCCTGATGTAAGGAGACGTTCCCAGACGTTGCGAGCGACTGTTATCATTGCGTCAAAAAGTTCTCTATCAAGAAATAAAATATCACGATTGATTATCAAAACGAAATAAAAGACATCGACCTTTTCAAATTATATTCGAATGTCAGTGAGTACAAACTAATATGATCCTTTCCTTTATGAGCCGTAGAGAATGGTTTCAATAATTTAAAAGGCTATACAGCTCGCTTCATTGAATGGGTTATATGTGAAAATATTGTTATTAATAAGGTGGTCTTTTCTATCGTGGTACCACATTCTAAGGCCTGGCTCATGCGCTGCACATACAGAAAGTAGCAAAAATAATCGTGACATAAAACGTACATACAACTATTAATTTTTCAAAAGATATATAAAAGAATATATATATATTTATATTGACCCCGACAAAGTCAAAGCAATTTAAAATCCAAGCCATGGACGGAAGCCACACGCAACGTCTATTGGGGGGGGGGAGCAGAGGGAATCAGTCGGGGTAGTAGAGTTTGGAGAGATGTGTTGTGAGAGTATTTTTTAAGTCTGGATGTTCGGTATGTTGCTGATGTGTGGTAGCTTAGATATCCCATTTTTGGTGGGCACAGAAAAAGAAAGATCGTTCACCGTATGTTTTAGTGCGTGTCTTGGGAACAGAAAGAAAAAGCGTCTCGAAGGAGTGATTAGACAGAAAGAAGCTCGGTTGATAAGAAGAGCAGGAATCCGAGAAAAATTGTGGCAGAGAACATAGGGTCTGAGTCAATGCCTACCTGTAAATGAAGTGAGTGAAGTAGTGGGATGACGTGATCACGTTGTTTTGCTCTTAGAATTAACCTAGCAGCCGAGTTTTTAATCTTGTTCAGTTTTTATATGAAGTGTTTTGGTGAACCTGATTGAAGAGAGTTTCAATAATCAAGACGAGAGAGAACAAGTGCACAGAATAGAGTTTTTGTTGCGCTAAATGGGAGGTAGTAGCGGATGGAGCACATCTGATAGAGAGCTGTGTAAGCAGCATTTGAATATACAGCGTGTTAGTATTCAGCGTGTAAAAGATAGATGCTATTTGTTATTTCTCATTATCTTGATGGGGTCAGGGTGGGTTAAATTGCTCTTTTTTTGTATTTTCTTACAAAACATGAATAATACAATTCACAATTCGACCACTGAGTCAACACAACCTTTAGACATAAAAAGAAAATAGTTCAATAAAGTTTTAATCTAACCGAGTAACTATTGAAATCTAATTACAAATTCGTTTTTTATGCGTTGTCTGTTTTAAATGCCTTTGTTCTTGACGTGCTGGAAACAAAAGGACGAGGCTTGACAATGGTTTTTCAATTAGTTTTATGTGTTCGTACAACACTACAATCCTAGGGATGCCTGGTGTGGCTATACGTATTCTGTTTGTTCAAACACAGCTTAGAGACAAAATTTTCCATACATGTTTTTAAACGAATCAGGACGATTTGGCGCCGTCGTTTCGGCGCCATTTAAAAATGACTTTTTATTTAACTTAACGTTTATAAACTTTGAATAAAGAGAAAACAAAATATATAAATCAAGAAACGTTTAACGAGTTAAAAGTCCCATGCAATATTTTGCCTTTAGCAAATGCAAAATAATCAACTTATAACAACTTAATAATAGTTAATGAATCCTGTCTAATCTTGTATCTTTAATAAGTCTTCCGAAAGTCCGTGTATATGAGTCCATCAAAAAATTTTGAGCAAGTCTTCTAAGATACTCGATGATGTTTGCAGAGGGAATCAGTCGGAGTAGTAGAGTTTTGAGAGATGTGTTGTGAGAGTATTGGATTGAATGGATAAAACTTTTTTAGACAAAAATAGACAAAAAAATTATTAAAGTAAAGAGAAAATAAAGAGAAAGTAACTAAGCTGATGTCCTGTCCGTTCGTTCACCATACAAATTACGCTACAGTAAATTAAAACTAAATTAAAACATTACTAAAAAATTATTCCCCCACCCCTTTTCTGGAAAGTTAATCGATTTTTTTGCCCCCCCCCCCATAGAAAATTTTCTGCGGGCGCCCATGAGATAAGATATCATAAGTTTGAGTAATTGATTAAGCTTACTTTTTAAAAAGCAATATTTTATTTTTCAATGAATATATATATATATATATATTACATAGTTTCGTTCATTTTGGTTATATACATGTATTGAGAAATTCATATTTCTATATCACCGATTTCAGGATGAGCTGGGTTTGTCGCACCAAGGGGTTAGTGAACCGGAACTATTTGATAAGCAACAGACTGACGATTTAATGCATTTTTATAACATGGGAACTGGCAAAACAATGTTGTTTGTTTTTATTTCTAAATGACATTTTATAGCCATCAGTGAAAATTAAACTTATGTATATGTAGCAAACATTACAAAAATAAAGTGAAATGTAAATGTCTTACATGCAAAAGTCAAGCCAAAAGCCAATTTTTTTTCTATTTGAAAAGTCTGTCAACAACAAGAAAACAATACTATAGCCATTATTAGTATAAAATGTATTGGGTTTGAGATGTATATTTAAAATAGCTGTTTCTGATAACTATGAAATTTCAATGATAAATGAAATATTTTGTTTTAACGTTGGAAACAAACAGAAAGCAAAGAAGAAAACACCAAAAAAGTGATTTATTAAATAAAAGTATCGTCTTTTCCTGACATAGGAAATTTTGTGAAAAAAGCAAAAATAAAGCATAATGGGTATCTCTTAAATTTCAAGAATTAAAAACAAAAAAAAACAACCCACAAAAACTTGACCGGGCCACATGACCTGTTTTTTTTAGAATCGCTGTATTGCACCATTCCATTCCCACGTCAGACAATTTACTGACACAAAGTCATTATAGAGTGGTGTGTTTCTTTAGGGAAGCCACAGCATTTCATTCATCAGCCAAAAAACAAGTCAGACTTTGATTCCTTTGAGACCATTTTCTCACCATCTTCACCAAACTATTGGAAGCTTAGCAGTGGCACTAAGATTCGATTGTGTACTCCCCGCTGTAAGGATGATAAGCATAGATTATACTTATGACTTTTTTGTGTACTCCAAGCTGTAAGGTTGATAAGCATAGATTATACTTATGACTTTTTTGTGTACTCCACGCTGTAAGGATGATAAGCATAGATTATACTTATGCCTTTTTTGTGTACTCCATGCTGTAAGGATAATAAGCATAGATTATACTTATGACTTTTTTGTGTACTTCACGATGTAAGGATGATAAGCATAGATTATACTTATGACTTTTTTGTGTACACCACGCTGTAAGGATGATAAGCATAGATTATACTTATGACTTTTTGTGTACACCACGCTGTAAGGATGATAAGCATAGATTATACTTATGACTTTTTGTGTACACCACGCTGTAAGGATAATAAGCATAGATTATACTTATGACTTTTTTGTGTACACCACGCTGTAAGGATGATAAGCATAAATTATACTTATGACTTTTTTGTGTACACCACGCTGTAAGGATGATAAGCATAGATTATACTTATGACTTTTTTGTGTACACCACGCTGAAAGGATGATAAGCAGAGATTATACTTATGACTTTTTGTGTACACCACGCTTTAAGGATAATAAGCATAGATTATACTTATGAATTTTTTGTGTACACCACGCTGTAAAGATAATAAGCATAGATTATGCTTATGACTTTTTTGTGTACACCACGCTGTAAGGATGATAAGCATAGATTATACTTATGACTTTTTGTGTACACCAAGCTGTAAGGATAATAAGCATAGATTATACTTATGACTTTTTTGTGTACTTCACGTTGTAAGGATAATAAGCATAGATTATACTTATGACTTTGACAAAAAAAAAACAGACGTGCTATTGATTTTTTCTTGGTTGGTTAATATTTCTTCAATTTGATTAGTTACTAAAATATTGTTTTCTTCCTGTTAACGTTGTCAAATCTTACTTTCAGTGTTGTAATCTGATCGTTGTATGATAATATTATGTTAATTTGACGTGTGGAACAAATCATTGGTCTAATGGGACCCAGTTGCCAATGGTGGCGCTGTGTGTCCAGTGCCATTTTGACTAAATGCTGTTGGGATGTCATTTGTAATAGTTTATTTTTCTTAATCTGAAGAATTAAGTTTAAAAACATTATAGTCCATTTAATTATCTTTCATTTGATACCTCATCTTATGGTACAAAACCAACAACAGTATTTTAAATAGTTTTTTTTAATCCCAAACTCTCACTTTTGGTACTCGGGTGCGAATAGCCACTTGGTATATTTATACAGGTCCAGTTCAAGGGGGGAACGATTCGTGACGTCTGAACTCTTCCCATATTTTCCAGAGGGAAACAATGGCCTATTTTTACCAAACCTAAAAATATCTTAAACCTGCCCTGTATATTCATAATATTTACATACAGTGCGTTTAATTGTGCTATACATTTAAACCACAATATTTAAACATATTTTGGGCTCTTGGTAGGCTAGGTTTGGCAGGGCTTGAAAGCGCTTGAGGGTAAAGCGATTGAAAGAATTTTGTGAAATGGTGAGGACAAATAGCCCCAGTACATACAATCATCTCTTTCTGACTAACTTTAGTTAACATTGGGACTACGCAAAGCCTCAAGATGAAATCGGGATCGGGATTCTATCGGGAATAGGGATAAAGTAGGAAAAGAAAGTTATGAGGTCGAAGGGGATCACACAGAGAACGGTATTTTAACGAGATCGTTAGCCCATCGGGATCCAACTGGGATAAAGACGGAATCTCACTGGGACCTTGATCACGAGCGACAAGAAAACGGGATCTCATCGGGAACAGAATCCCACATGGGAAAAGAAATTACTCCGGGATCTGTGTCAGAATGAGATTGGGGTCTAATTTGGAATAGGGTCGTAATGCAATCCCGGGCAAAGACGGTATATTGGCTAGTAAAGATATAAAAGTGAACATGTGTTTGTTTGTTGCACCTACGTGTTTACATATATTGATGGATCTTAATAAAACCTGGCACATCTTTCTATTATTAACCGAAAGGAACTTTTTGGGGGCTATGAACATTTTGTAACATTCCGTTTAGGCAGGGGTCTAAAAAGTACGTGTTTTTCTTTTATTCTATCATGTATCATTTATATAATTAAAATTTATAATTTATTTTTTGGTTTGTGGGATCGTTCCACAATAGCTTTTACATGGATTGATGGATCTTGACCAAATTGGAATATATATCCATCGTTATCCAGAAGGTACTCTTAAGGTTTAAGAATTATTTATAACAATCGGTTGGTGACCGATGGCCCACAATTAATTTTTTTTACTATATGAGATATGTACACAAAATTAGAAACAAATACTCCGAGATGAATAGATGGATATTGAACAAACCGGGGGCCCCAGTTCGTTTTTACTTCTATAAGCTATATATATATATATATATATAATTGGGTTAGACAATGGTATAGGCTCTATGTGAATTTATGGATCTAAGCCTAACTTAGTTCATTGCGCTTCTTAGTCCGTATTGAAATATCGGTGGATTTAAAACTAATAATATCCTATCTAGAATTTTACAGAAATTTCGAGACTTTTAAAAAGCTACATCTATTGCTTTTTTAAAACGATTTTAATGGGACGCATTTTAAATTTAAATTCTACAATTTATCTGAATGATTTTTGAGCCCCCCTCCCTACCCCATCTCAGACATTATAAAAAGGTAATTTATTAAATGGGCCCCACCGGGGCCCCTATTTCAATTGTAACATGCTATAGATAGTATAGTGAAGAAAATTGATTGTATAATATTTCGTATTTAAAAAATAATTTCTTAGAAAAGTAATTTTTTTACAGGTTTCAATGGAGCATATTAAATTAAATCTACAATCTTCCAGAAGGTTCTATATTGTTCTAAGGTGTTATATAACGTGATTTAAAGGCTTATTCAAAAACAATCGCATCGAGCAAGATCCCATAGAGGAAGAAGATCCTAATGGGGGGCGAGATCCATTTGTATAATAGAACACATCATTAACGCGATCCCATCGGGTGACGGGATCAAACGAGGATCGGGATCCTATCGGGAAACGGAATAAAATTGGAAAAGAGGGCTCCTAGGTAAAACGGGATGTCGTGGAGAACGGTGTAATAACGGGATCGGTAGCCCATCGGGATCAACAAAAATCGGAATCCCATCGGAATCTAAGTATCGATGGGATCGGGATCCCACTGTGAGCTGAATTCCCCCTGGATCCGGAGCCACAACCAGATGGAATCCAACCGGGATTGGGATAACACCATGAAACGGGATTTCACAGTATCGGAGAAAAATGGGATAAGGGTCCCATTGAGATCGTGGTCCCATCAGTATCGGGTTTCTAATGCAACAACAAATACTCATACATAAAAAGATGGATCTTGATCAAAGTTAGTTCTCATTCATTTGATTATCCATATTCAAATACCCAGGGGTACTGAACTCAACATACCTTTTCTTCAGTTGCAGTGGTCCACATTTCTTTTTTCCTTGTATTAGCTACAGAAATATCAATGGGCTTAGAAAAAAGTTATAGGATCTATGTGAATTGATAAATCTAGTCCTAGCGTGGTGGACATGCCCTTTATTGTCCGAACAGAAATATCTGAAGATTTCAAATTAATAATATCCAATCCATTCAGGGTAGATCTAGACTTCTCCAGAAAGTCCAAAAATTGTAAAATGCTATATCTATGGCATTTTAAAACCGATATTTAGGAAACAAATTATAAATTTTAACGTTATTATATATTTGAATGTTTTTCTAGCCCCCCTTCCATCACAGTCTAACTTTAAATCGTTAAAGTTATGAAATGTACACCAACAAGGGCCTCTTTCTTCAACTTAAATGTTCCATATTTGTAGAAGTGCATTTATTGGTATAATTTTCCTTTTCGAAAAATTATAACTTAAAAAATTTACTGTTTAAACTTTTCGAGTAGGATTTTAGATTTAATCTAGAATATTCCAGATATTTCTAATTTTTTTCTAAGGGGACATAATATAATTGGAACTACTTGTTTATTGTGATGTTAACAAGATCCAAAAGTAAATTGAACCCGCCAGTTACGCGATCCCATCGGAACATGAGATCAAACCAGCAATCGGACCCAATCTTAAAACGGAATCCGATCAGAGAAGATAATCTTACAGGTACACCTGATTTTAACGAATCGGGTACCGAATGAGATCGGGTACTATCCGAAAACTCTATCCGATTCCGATCGGGAACCCACCGGTGTCGGGATCCCTATCCCAGCGGAATTTGCTAAACCACTGGTGTCGGGATCCCACCAGTATCGGGATACTACTGGGATAAAGTCACCCAGTGATCGAAATTCTGACGGGATCGGGAATATATCCCAACTGGACCGAGAACATACTGGTATTGATATCCTACCATTATTGGGGTCATATCGGGATATCCCACAGGGAGTGGGATCCCACAAAGATAAGGATACTACAAAATATCCATCGAGAAAATCGATCCTACCGGCATCAAGATCCAACCAGGTTCGGGATCTCACAATAGACTTCCCATACCAAAAGGATTGGGATCCTATTTGAATCTGGATACCTTCGGGATTGAACTACCGATGATATTTGGATGCTTCTGGCAACGCAATCCGATGGGGATCGAGATATCGTGATACGCTATTATATTGGGAACTTAATACCAACGTGATTCAGATCCACTGGGATAGGAAAATCAAACTGGGATCTGGAGCCTATCCGGAAACTCGATCCTACCGCGATCGATCTCCTAGTTGGATCGGGTTACCACGGAATTGAAATAATAACGGGATCCAGATCACACCGTTATCGGGATCCAGTGTGATTGGGATACCGACGGGATAAAGAAACCAACAGGATCGGGATCCAACCAGGTTTACACGTCAAATGTATTACTTCGAAAACATCTTTAAATTAAAAATCAGATCTATTTATTTTTCTATCACGCCTAAATTCAATTCTGTTATTCTGCTTGAAAAAAAAATGGGATTAAAAGACCCAGTAGTTTCGTAATGCTTTCATGTCATTATTCGCTGATATAATTTGGAATGTAAACATGCATTGGATGACGGTAACTTGAAGTGAAAGTGGAACAATTCTTCAGATTAAAAGTAAAACTATTTATAATTTAAAAAGATAGTATTGGACCTGCTTAAATAACCATAATAAACTTCTCGAAACTAGTTTAAAAGAAAAATAAAGCCATGTTTTTTTAATCAAATAGAGATGCACAATATAGGCACCAACCGTTTGCAAGGAAATCTATTTCGCACTCATTTAGAGTACACCCCAGGCACTCGATCATCAAATGAATCTTCACATGTTTGTATAAAATTGTTAGTCATATGGCCCATATTCATTTAATCCTACACTTTCTTTTAAGTATAATTAACCCCTTACTCTTTTCGACCACTTTCTAAATAGATCACATAAAGATAAAGACTGAAAGAAGAAACAAACAAAAAATCAAACGATGATTGTATGGGTACGTATGAACTACTTCTTCTCTAAATCATGTGTCATATGCCGCTATTAGTGTCCATACGATCAGACCGTGTTTAGTGTGGTATTGTCACTGCGGGCTTTAAAAATATTTTTATAAAAAAAGATTTAGGATTCTTTTTTTTTTTTTTTAAATATAATATGATATTTAATGTTAAAAATAACAGAGATGTGTAATGTTTTTTGATTAATACGGAGTTGTATTTGAGTTGAAGTAGAAACAGTGAATTAGGGGTTACTTGTCCTTAAAAACAATTTTTGTTGTTGAAGGTTTTCTTTTTAATTTATCAAACAATTAAATACTAAAATCTAAACAAAAAGTCGAAGCCTTGAAAAAAAAATGCGTTAATTTGCGTTATAGAAAGCCTGGTTTAATTAAGGTTCAACTGCTGAAACATCTAACAATGGAATTATTGAAATATGATTTAAAAGGAATTTAACGNAAGAATAATAAAAAAAAAAATATTTTTGCTATATAATTTTTTTTTTTTTTGTATACTTTGTTGTTGAAATTTACTTTAACGAAATGATTGCTTGGTGAAATATTCCTTTTTGAGATGTCTTATGGGACATGTTATGTTGGTGAGATGTTCTGATGACTAAATGATCTGTTGATAAGATTTTCTGTTGGTGAAACTTTTTTTTTTTGGTGTAATGTTTTGTTGGTGAGTTTTTCTAATGATGAGATATTTTTTTGCAAAGATTCTCCGTTGTTTTGAGATACTGATTTTGTGAGATTAGCTGTTTGTTTTACTAAGCACTCAAATATAAATCTTTGTGTGATGGGAGTACACATTTAAGCAGTATTGACCTAGTTTCCTCCAGCTAATGCGGAGTTTTAATATTTAGAAATAAAAGTAAATAAATTCTATTTTGATATTTAAAAAATTAAAAAAAGCAATAAAATAAAAATAATTACGACATTAACAGCATATTTAAAATTATATATGAAATAATGTAAAAAAAAATGACCTGTTCACATATTAAAGAATAATCTTTCTATAGATATCGATGTTTTAAACATCATATGATATCATTTAATATAAAGTGACATGTCAAATCTTTTTTCACGCCCAAGACCTATAAAGAAAATTTATTTTCTGAAAAATATATTTCAATATAAAAGAAACATTTTCACACATTTAAATATCTGTAACATTTACGAATTTCATAATGTGGTACATACACAAAAAAAAAATTAAATAAATATTTTCCAAGCCTTTTTTCTCTCACATCAACCATATGTAAACCACATAATTTCTAGAATGAAAGAAGAATTTTGAAACCAATATTTACTTCATTATTTAAAATGTATGATTATTTTTTTTTAAAAATTAAATATTTTCTAAAGTTCAGATGTGTAACATATTTGGGTTTGGGTAAAGGGGGATAAAATTGTACCCCCGATCCTAGCACCATTTTTCTCGTAGGAGAATCTGACCCCTGGTTAGATGTCGCTATCACATTGTTCTGTTTTCCCAAGAGCCTCGATTTTTCTCGTCTATTGCCTATCTGCCTCCTTCATACACTGTTTATCGCCAGTTGGAAAATTGCTCAGCAATAAACTCCCATCTGGCCTTACAATCATCCACATCAAAAAGTACGCACCCAATTGACCCCGACTGTTATGGGCTTACGGAGGAGAGTTCAATGTTGATTAATTCTTTCCTTCATTTTGAGGTGTGTCTTGTGCTGCGTGAAGAAGATTAAATGAATCGCATCTCGTTCCAGGAACATTTTTTAGTTAACAATAATAATAAGATGGCTTCCGGTTCACTAGCGCTTGATAGGCAGCAGTGAAATCTCTCTACATATTTTCCTTTTTGGAATGTGTTTCTCAAATGTTATTCCTCAATAGTTGGACAAGTTTGTATCTCAAAGTCTCCTGGACGTAGGAATGTAATTTATTTCGAAAATTACTAAGGTTTATTAGACTTATTGTCCATTCTTAATTGATATAAAATTTGACAATCAAGGCTATCGACATATTACTTCCGGTTCTTGATTCGCTGACTAGATAGTTGTGAAATCTCTACAATTATGCATAATGGGAGTCGCTTAGTCACTTCCTTGTTTGGTCACGTGATGTGAGTAAGCCATCACTAGGCTGCTACACACAACAAAAGATACTTCATCAGTGCTTCCCCTTTCGAAATATTCTGGAATACACGCGTTTTTTAAATGAAATCCATAAATGTGACAACAAATATACGTCACTTATGATTAAAGGAAGAAAGTTATTTCAAGAAAAATTTTTGAGCGATATTCGATGAGAACTATCAATACTATTATCGGCAGGATGTTGTTGAGCTCCGTGCGTGCTCATGACGTCATTTGCGTTTTTATTCAACATTGATCCAGGAGTCATTCCTCTTTGTTTATTTCATCGTTAATTTTCATTGGACGAAATGTAGTGTAGTTGTAGTGTGTATCGGGCTACTGTTGTCAAGTCTAGTGTGTTGTATACAGCCTACCGGAAGTCTTACTTGTTTTTACTCACATCACGTGACAAATCAATCGACTAAGCGACTCCCATTAGAAGTTTTTCTCAAAAATGTTATTTATGGATAATTTCTAAATGACACTATGTGGAACGCTGTGCAGCGACAATTCAAGCCACAAAAGTGTTTGTCCGTTTTGAGTAGTTTTTATTAACTTGAAAGAAATGCCCTGCCTCCATTATTCATCCACTAGACTACGCCAGCTGCGTAACCTTCTAGCTGATAGCTATCTCCTTAGTAGTGAAATGCTTGCACTATGTAGAATACTTCAATTAATAAAAAAGAAAACTGCAAGAAATTTTCGTGGGGAAAAAAGGAAGATGATATCTCGTCACTCAGCTCCTTCCACATCAACACCTGATCATATGCATCAACCTACTTCTCCCCAGTTTGCCCTCAAAGATTCAACGCTTACAGACACACTCTCCATGGACAAACATGTCACGAATATATGTAGATCAGCATGTAACGTAATTAGAAAAATCAGTACCATTGGACACCTCCTCTCCTTTGATGCCACAAAAACTCTCGTCTCTTCACTCATTCTTTCAAAAATTTACTACAGTAACACTCTTCTCTCAGGCATTCCTCAACACCACATAGACAAACTTCAGAAGGCACAGAACCCAGCTGGCAGACTCATTTTTAAATCAAAGAAACATGACCACATTCAACCACACATGCGGCAACTCCACTGGCTTCCAATATCCTCTCGCATCAAGTACAAGTCTGCCAATCTCTACTTCAACTCGTTCACTGACCCTAACTTTCCTGTCTATCTCTCTGAACTGTTGCTTCCTTACATTCCCACAAGACAACTAGAATCTTCCATTGATAATAGAACCCTCTCAATCCCAAGAACCAAAACTAAGACCATCGGTGAACACTTCTTCTACTTCTATGGGCCCACGTTCTGGAACCAGCTCCCCTTCCATATCCGTCACTGTGAAACCTCGTCCACTTTTAAAAAGTCCCTTAAAACCCATCTGTTTAGGTCCGCCTATGACCTGTGATGCACCCTCCTCACCCTGCCTCATTTTCTGTTCCTGTAGTATAGGCCAAAACGTGCCAAAGTGTCCTCGTTTTATAGCCATTTTAAATGTTTCTATTGTATAGTAGTTACTATGCTAGTGTCTCATTTTTATTTTACTTAGTTTACATGTTTTTAATAATTGTAAAGCGCTTAGAGCTTTAAGGTAAGGGCTATATAAAAATGCCTAAATAAATAAATAAATACATATCCTTCATGGTAGAGTAGCCCACTACATGCGAACGTGCATATTTTTTCAAGCACCTAAACTATGTTACTATTCTTATGTCCTAACACTTTTTACCCCACATTTTTACATGAATAATTCCTATTTAAAGTTTATTTGTTATTGTAACATTAAATATAAAGCAAATTTCAAATGTGTGAACCTTGTGGATGTTGATACATTAATATCAAAATAAAACAATTGCAACATCTTATGGTTTTTATTATAACGGTTGAGTGTTATATAAATTAGTGAGTAGTCTTTAGCAATGCGTCCTAGTCTGGAGTTTAATCCCCACCAAAGCCCAACCAAGCATAACCAGCACCATGGGTGGATGGGTTTAAACTAAGAGAAGGGAACTCAGAAGCCAAACCCAGAGATTGAGACTCTTTAGGCGCACAACTTTGGCACAATGAAACATTCCGACAACTCCTGCGACGCAACTGGTGCCAAGATGTATCATCGCCATTATGTTCCCTTGGGTTATCCAGTTTCGTGGAGAGAGGCGATTTGCTTTTGGGAACCAGCTTATAATACTAGAAGAAGAATTCAAGGACTTGTGAATTTCGCCCTGTGAAGTATACATTATTGTCACATTGTCAAGGACGGATGTTAGCAAAAAAATAAAATAAATAAATATATAAATGAAAAAAAAAAAAATCTGGCTATGAATATTCCCTTGACTTAACAATTTGAACAGAGTTTAAAATTTAATTTTTTTAAAACAAATATTAATTAATTAAATAAGTGCAAATTTGTTTTCGCAATATGTCATATTTATATTTAAGGTACTCGAACGTAAGAATTTGTTTTCTTTGTTATTCATTTGTGCTAAAAACTATATATTGCAAAATCCATATTATTATCATTTAAAATCAAATTCTAATTGTTTTATTTCAGTATTAATTATATATATAATGTATATATTTTTATATATATATATATATATATATATATATATAGATAGATATATATATAAATATATATATAAAAAACTATATATTGCAAAATATATATTATTATAATATAAAATAAAATTCTAATTTTTTTATTTCTGTATTATATATATATATAATGTATATATTTTTATATATATATATATATATATATATATATATAGATAGATAGATAGATAAATATATATATATATATATATATATATATATATATATATATTTCAAAATTAATTAATGATAATCATTTTAGCACGTCTTACCGAAAATGGTTTAAAAAATGTATTTCATCTTTACTGGCAGTATTTATGTTACTTGTCACTATTTTATTATGAGTTTAATTTTGATTGTTCACTTTGATTATACTAAGTAGAATTGTATGCAATAAGTCTGTATCTGTCGTGCATACTTTATGTTAACTTTCATCAGTACCTATTCCTTGGATCAGTTGTGATGATATGTCTTCTTGGAGAGAAAGCGCAAGCTGCAGTCGGTAACTATTTAAAATATTTTCTGACATGTTCCATTTCTTCAGCGAACTGTTAACCATTGTAACTACTATGCTAACCACTACTTTACCTACATTAAAAACATATCTTTCTACCAAACAATGATCTACCTACCTACTAAACATCAAAGCTGCGTAAAAAAAACATTTTTTTAATAAAGTTCGTAAGTCAAAATCGACGATGACAACCTTAATTTTCGTATATGCTGATTGCCAACTTGGCAGTAGGTTCGCAGATACAGATGAGGCTGATTCTGGGTAAATACATGTGCTTGCGCAGTAAGTGTATTGGATTAATGTGACATCTCCGGATGCAGAATTAACCCGAGATTTTCTGTCATATCTCTTGTGCTCTTCAGCGATCTATCTATCTATCTATATATCTATATATCTATCTATCTATCTATCTATCTATCTATCTATCTATCTATCTATCTATCTATCTATCTATCTATCTATCTATCTATCTATCTATCTATCTATCTATCTATCTATCTATCTATCT